>VCCN01002048.1:1254199-1264483 GCA_006491835.1 Architeuthis dux
CACACACACACATATATATATATGTTAGTGTTGTGTGTGTTTTGTGCATGTTGTGTGTGTGTGTGTGTCCCTCTCTCTCTCTTTGTGTGTGTGTATGTGTGTGCGTGTGTTAAGTGCATGTGTGTGCTATGCTATGCATATAATCTAATTCCTGTATCTGGTTATGCGCAGCAGCCTTCTCCTTGGATTCCTTCCTTAAAAAACGGACAGAATTTTTTGTCACTCAAGTACCCAATAATATGAGATGTTAATTGTGAAAGGGGGGGGGAACGACTGCGTGTCACGTTTTCTAATTACGCAACAATGTCTCTCGTGTTGGCCTCCCATTTTGTTGAAAGCAGACAAACGAATCCAAGACCGTAAATTGCTGACTAAACGCTGGAGACTGCCAAAAAGAAGTTTCCTTACCATAAAGTAAAGACGAAAAAACAGTGAAAGAAAGAGAAAAAAAAATGGTTTCGTTTGGAAAGACTTCAATTATAATTTTTCTCGTGCTTGGGTCCAATGAAAAATTCCTAATAAGATTCTGTCGACACTTCACTCCGTTTATTTCTTTATTGTCTTTATCGTTTTTGTTCCGTGGTTTCTTTTCGTTTTTCCGATTATATTTTTTCATTTACCAATTCTTATACTTCTTCCTATATTTTGTTTGTTCCATCTGCCTTGTCTCCTCTGTTTTCCGTTCTTTCTTCTTTTTCTTTCATCCGACATCTATTTTCCACTTCCCTCTTTCTTTCTTTCTTTCTTTCATTTGTCTCGTTCACAACTGAGAAATTCTGTTCGCTTTCGTTTCGTTTCGTTTCGTTTCTGTTGTCGTTCTTTTCTTTATTTTGCGTATTTACTACGAAAATATACTATTAATAGGCAGATAGATAGATAGATAGATAGAACTGTTTTAGCATTTCGCGTATCAAAAAGGGAATCACAACATTTACTAGTTGGTGTCGAGTCTTACAAAGGAAACAGCTTCCAAAAGTAATAGTATACCATTTTCTTTGACGAAACATTGTCATTATTATTGATTTTTGATTTGTCTTTCTTTGATCTTAATGACTGTAAAATAAAGATCAAAGAATTGCAATAAATAGCACCAAAAAGATTTCAAGAGTAATTAAAAAAATAATACCATAGAGAATTAATCGTACACAATGGTTTTTCTTTTTCGAGCAATTAGTGAATTCGTATAATGGTAAAATATACACTTTACAGTTTAGCTTAGTCTGGCACAAGGCTACAGTAATGGCAATCAATGAGTGAACTCATTACCATAGGTGCCTAGTGAAGTATGACATCTAGCATATACATATATATAGAAATAAAAAAAAGAGGGGAAGTCTTCCTTCACTTTTGAGCCCTAAAAGGAAATAAGTTTCCCTTCACTTTTGACCCCTAAAGGGTTATATATAAACATATAAAATGAGAAGATATGTATATTTATATATGTATATTGAACAGAAAGTAACGGGTCTAGTTTGGCATTACAGTTACATTGTAAATAGAACCCCGTTCAAAAACCTTCAAAATTTGTTTTTCTCAAAACATTTTTCTCTGTTTCCAAGAGGCGGCTCATATCAACATGTCAACTGAATGCATTAGTCAGACAAGTGCGGAGTTTAAGCCGATGTGGTTTCCGCTGCTCAACAGGTCCAAACCCGACAAGACAAGGACAAAGAAACACCCGAATCCTACGTTATAAGCGTTACCTCCTTGGAAATTAAAAAGCTTCTGTTGACCCCATCACATTCTGATATTACACCTGAGGAAGGCCGAAGAATGGATCAGCCGAAACGTCGTGTTAACAACACAAACAACAAGAAGGAGTTCAATCGTCCAAAGAACTATTTGAATGGTAAATACGTTTTGGCTTTTTGCTATTTCTGCTTGCGAAAGGTTCTTATATGAACGCTCAACTTTGGGATAGCGGGGGAAACATGTGTGTGCGTGCGTGTGCGCGTGCACGTATGCGTGTGTATTTGAATATGTGTGTATGTGTGTGTGTGTGCGTGTGTGCGTGTGTGTGCGTGCGTGAGTTTGTGTGTGTGTGTGTACATGATGGAACTCGCATAATAATCATGTAAACGAAAACAATTGCAGCGAACATACGGTTAAAAAAGACAATATTCCATCAAAAGAATTCATTTAAATATAAAAGTAAAAGCTGAGCAATCAATGAACTTTGTGAGATTAAAAGAGAATTGTATGTTAGATATGAACATCAAAGTGTATTTGTCTGTTATTGAATACGTAAAAAAAAAGAAAGAATTGCTGCTCAAGCAGATGTCAACTTCGTCTGGCGTGAATGTTTCATATGATTTATTGAAAGTACAATCTCTAGGATAAAAAGAATGGGCGGAATTCCAAGGGAAAATAACATCTACCAGAGAACTTAAAATAATCCCAGTCATGCCGTACAAAACAGACTGTTATGATAAGTTACTCGGCGTTAGAAACTATTTTCAAAACAAAGACAAAAGAAAACGATACAATTTGAAAAAAACGAAAGATGTATGGGTCGGAACAACATTATATTGAGAACTATGCAAAAGATTCAATTACAGCCATTCAAATAAAACAAAGTAAAAATTCGGACAAAGAAAGAGCATGCCAAATGGTATATGTAAGAGTAACGATTAATCTAAAACAAAAAAAACAGATTTTCTTAAAGGGCACAAACTCTGTCACGTTTATTGGAAACCGTCAACCAAAACTGTCACCAAAACTGTCAACATAGGTTTCTTTCAGTTTCCAAGTTAGTCTGCCTGGCTGGCTGGCTGGCTAGCTACGTATGTATGTATGTATGTATGTATGTATCCTGCGGTTCCTCAGCTGAAATGTGATATATGTGAGAGAATATGCTTATCCCAAAGCAGGACTCACAAGTCATATTCGTAGTCACTCTAATAGGCCCAAGACAGACTATAGCCGTTTCCAGCAACCGTACAGGCTCAAATGTGAGATCTGTGGGCGAACCTGCTCAAGTCGTTCTGGGCTCACCAAACACATTTAAAAATTCGTCCCTAAATAGGTTTTTTAGTGGGGGTTCTGTTTGCAATGTAAGTTTTTGCTAAATTGTTTGTGCCATGCAGTATTCATGTTGTTTTTTTAATTCAGACTTTTTTTAATGATCACTGCCCAACAAAAGGCGAGACAAGTAACTTATTTATTGATCACCCCTTTTCAAATTTTTATGCTGCCAAAAGACGTTGGTCACGTGACGGTTTATATTGAGTGACTAACCGGACCTGTCATTTGATTATTTGAAATCATGTTTCTATCCCAGCGTCCCTTCCACTTTTCAAAACAGTCTGCAAAATCTTCTTTCGGGATCGCCATCAGCTGCCTCGTTCCGTTCACCTTAATCTCGTGCACGGGGAGCCAAATATAGACTGGGTGGTGGGGGTGCTGCCGGAATAGGATGATGTGATATTTATGCTAAAACACCCTGCCCGAGAAGTGAAGAATGACTCGCTCGGTAGGTGTGAATGCGACGGTCATATAGTATACAAGCTCACTCAGTGGTGTCTCACTGTCGAGTGAGTAACCCCTAAGGAGGAGTGTCTTTCCGCACATGCGCAACAAGGTCACCTCTGATCGGTTTGTCAAGTTACGTCAAGAATGTGCAACCGGTTCTTCTGATATTCAAAATGGCTGGATACCTTCCGGGGGACCATGTGAATCTTCCCACCTTTTTCTGTTTTCTGATTCTCTTTCTCTCTCTTTTTCTCTTTCTTTCTCTTTTTCTCTCCCTCTTTATCACTCCCCCCTCTCTCTCCCTCTCTCTCTCTCTCTTCAACACTACCATTCACAGCATGTAGATTACATATTGTAGAGCAACTTGCTAAAACCTGTTCCTGTTTCCGAACATTTAATATGTAGAGTGGACACGAAGTAACCAGACGAAATCTATTTTGTGTGTCTCCAGGTTGTCCTCTATTCCCAACACAGAATTTGATTACATCAGGAATTTACATGTCTGCTTCAGTTGCACAGTAAAGCGGCATTCAACTGTCTTTTTCTTTTTTGTTCTTCTTGATACACCAGTAGGAAAATCTTCAAAAAATTGTTTTGTAAGCTGCTACTCGTGTAACTCTATCGATACCAGACAGCTGACTAGCGTAAGATTGGTTTCAACCCCGAATCTTGTTTTGTCATTTTCCTGATTCTGGACTACGGAATCACCTAGCCCAGAAGATCGAGAAGATTTTCGAGGCGATCTGGAACACGATGTCTCCACTGATTCCATGTTATGTTATTATGTTGCTGGACGACCAAAGTTTTTCAGTCAAGGAAACTTCCAATAGAAAATGTTTTCCTATAAGTAGAGAATGTCACGTTTTGGGGCACTCTTATTGGATATCTGCGAAAGTCGTTTCCGCATATTAACTCCAAGACAGAATCAGATGTTGACTTTACTTTCCTACCGTAACAAGAACAACGAGAACAACAATCCTCACCAAACTTTGGAGAGTAAACCGATATGTAAAATACCCGTTCGCCTACCGTGATTGAATTCACGACCTAGTTATTGCTGGTGTCTTAGTAACTGAGCTAAATTGACAAGTCTTAGATATTAAGGAACATTTATCATATTTAATATATAATACAAAAGTTGCAGTAATCATCTTCAGTCAGAATAGAAGTTAGAATGGAGTTTGACGCAGGATCAAACTCCAAGCAGCCAGTCTTGTCTTCTAAAGTTGTCTCTTCTCTAACACAGTCATGAACCTAAACATTGGTCATAATATTTTTTTATAGTACAGATACTAGATACTTGTATCAGGTATACAATTATATCGGGGGAAAAAAGAAAGATTTATATGAAATTGTTGTGTATTAACCTTATCTGTGGAATGGAATCGTCCATCCCGGTGGGTTATAAGCAGTAGCTCGTTTGGAGCTGGGGGTCAGTTAGCCTAGCAGGAATTCTTCTCGCATGTACTGAATATAAATAAAAAAATACTTTATTAAACACGTTATCGACGTCTTGGTTTAACGGGTTACTACGTCAACCAAGAATATAACAGAAATATAATATAGCCGCTGATATAGCGCCTAGCAAGCTAGTCTCGAAAATCATGACTATCGTAATGAGTTCGATCCTCATTAGATACACCACATGTGTGGCCTTATGCCAGATAGAGCCAGTAAATAAGAATATATAATACTATGCCCACCCGATGTATCCATGTGAGACTAAAAAGTGTTCATCTTGGAATAGATTTCCAACTGTAAAAATGCAGATATATTAAATATGATCATATGGAATGAAATTGAAGGCAACAAAATACTGTCAATAGAAAATAAGCCACGCAAGGAAATGTTATCATGAATATAAGCTCACCCCCCAAATTGCAGTATGTAATAAACTACAATTATTCTTTAGCTACAAACACACCAAAAAAAAAACAGCAACAATATAATCGCCTCTGAAAAATACGTAATTATCACGTGACAACTAATTCACGTGGCAAATTTCCCGGCAATCATACATATCTACATTGAGATAGATAGATAGATAGATAGATAGATAGATAGATAGATAGATGGATGTACGTATGTGTATGTGTAAATAGATGTTTGCTTGAACTCACACACTAGAAAACGAGATAGAGATAGAGATAGAGATAGATAGATAGAGAGATAGAGATAATGGTGGTATACACTTATATGCAGATATCATTTTCTACATCAGTTTTCTCACAGATGTGTAGAAAAGAATGTTCACATCGAAAAAGATAAGTAATCGAAACAAGTTAGTGGTATGTGAATATAAGCCTCCTCAGCCGAAATTCGAACTGGTTTTGTAATTTACTGTGCGTCAGTAGTGCCGCAACCAATGATAATCGAACTTAGTACGCCAGCGAGACGAGCTAAGCTAACCATCGAACTGTATGTGTGTGTGTGTGTGTGTGTGTGTGCGCGCGCGTGTGTGTGTGTGTGCAATAAAAACAAAGACACCCTGACCGTCTCCTTTGCGTGCTAGCTGGATGGTGGAGAATTTGACATGCATGTACCGAATGCATCAAAAGAAAACCACAGACACTATTGCTAAAAAAAATGATAGTCTTTAATTTTGAGAAATAGTTTTCTAGAGAAAGGCGTGTGTGTATGTGGAGAGAGAGAGAGAGAGGGGGGGAGAACCCGAATTTCTTTTCGTTGCGAGAGGCTAAACACAGGGGTTCGGCAACTACAATTTCGCTCCGGCCGACACGCGTGGCGTAAATGACCCGTATAATTAGTGTCAAGTGGGCAAGTTTCTGCTGGCTTATTTTGTTGTTGTTGTTGTTGTTATTTACGTCTCGTAATAATTTTTACCAAGACGAATCTAAAACAAATCAATCGGCCATCTTTCTTTCTTTGTGCGGTGCGGCGATGGAAGCGGTAGCTGGGGGGAAATCGGAGCACTTGCTTCACTTGAGACGGATCTTTCGACTAATTCAAAACTTAACATTTTACAACTCATTAGCCATCATCGCTACGCGCTGGTCAAGCAATATCACGTGACAGACACACACGCATCTGTCACGCAAAAATACATTTGTTAAACAAATTGCTTCGTAGCTGTCATAACATAAGATTGTTATCTGTGTTTTCGCAATGCCTGCTGAGGCTAGTATATAGCCAACAGGAAGGAACACAAACACATAAATCACACATACACCACTCACCCACTCAAAGGCTGATAGACATAAACACAGCTATCTAGAAACTTACACCATACTGGGCACACAGATAACCTTGATGATAATAAATATGTTTGAGACGTAACACGCCTTTCTCAATCTTTCATTTCAACATTGTCAAATTACCTCTACCATATACACATATGTATATACATATACTTTAAATGTATGTGTACTCACATATGTATGTATTTCACACAAACACACACACCTACGCACACAAATTCACATAGACTAAAACTTATTACTAAGAATTTAAATATTCTAAAAAGTCCTTTATCTGATTTTTAAAAAATCAATTCCCTCAACGTCTTTATCTTATTATATAACAATAACAAGCCTATATTCTCGATAGATAAGTTAACAGTGGAGAAAATGTGACAAAATTAGGATAGCTTTTTTCATAAGAATTAAACTGACGGCTGGTTTAAAGTTAGATGGTCTAATCCAGTGGTTCCCAACCTTGAACTACCCAGGGGCCAGTGGAATTTTGCGTAGTTCAAGGGGGGGGGGAATAAGGCTATTAGATAAAAATAAATGTTCAGTCTAGAGATATAGGGTTTTCTGCACTTCTATCTATCAAGTCGAAGGCTCGAAATAAGCTCCAAGTTGAGGATGATCTAAGATGTGCTCTCTCACAAATAGACCAACAAATCGAACTAGTAGCAAAAAAACAAGAACAAAGATCCCATTGATGTGTATATCAGTTACGATAGCAGAATTCTTATTTTTTTGGTAATTGGAATTTCAAATGATGTGTTCTAATTATTTTCACTTTCTTTCTTTGAGCAACAAATACACAGCAGCAGCTGTACAATTATAAAATTAAACTAATTCTTCTTATAAAGCTGTCTAATTATACGCAAAATAAAATAATTATTTTAAATTATTCTTTGTTGCAACTTAATAAATGGAAGGGGGGGTACTAGTAATCTTATTGACAAAAGTGAGGGATGACTCGAAAAGGTTGGGAACCACTGGTCTAATCCTCTACATAGTTCAACCCACCGTCTATATTATGTGTGTTAAAACGTCGGTAAGGAAATTTTCTTTGGTCTCAATTTGGAAGATATAGACTTTTTTTAAGAAATTAAATTAGCATTAAAATGAAAGCATTCGTTTATTGTGACTGACTTATTTCCTGTTTGAAAGAATCTGCAATAACCATTGGTGACAAACAACAGAACCAATGACAGTTGAACATATATCGCGCAACAAGTCCAAAACACATCTTCTGCGTCGCATTTAAAAACGCCTCCTGCTCGAATCGTTTAATTTTTGTTTACTCTATCTTTACCGCATCTCTCTTTCCCTCCCCTCCCACCTCTCTCCATCTCTCTTTTACTGTCTCTTCTTTCCCGTTCTCCCTCTTCTCCACCGCTCCTTTCTTATACACTTTCTGAAGTCTTTAACCCCAACCTTCTTCTCTGTATCTTTTCATTCTTCCTCTTACTCGCGTTTCTTTTCCTTATAACCTTACTCTTTATTTTTATGGTTCCCTTTTTGTGTGTTTATTTCTCTGTTCGTATCTTCCTCTTTCTAAACCAGTACAATCGTTCTCCTTTCTCTTTCTTCCTACTGTCCCTATTCAATCACTCTTTTCTATTTCTTCGGTTTTCATTTTTATTTCCTTTCTTTACTGCGACATCTTCGGGCTTTTTAATTCCTGCTGTGGCGAAAAAGAATGTTAAAGAAACAAGAGAAACTTAAGCAATTAATGAATAAAATAAAAAAAGACCCTCCAAGAGAGACGACCAGAACGCGAACAATGAGGAACCATGGTAATGCTGCACTTATAACGCTCGGCGCGTTCCGTTCACCTTGTTCTTGGCTGTAGACAAGGCAAGATAAGCAATAAAAAAACCTCGTTCTGTTTGCATTGCATTCCGATGACAGTCTTTCTAATGGGCCGTTGAGAGATAGCAACGCTAAATTACAAACAGCCGAAGAGGCAGTAATCGCAGAAGTTTGTGTGAGTCTGCGTTTCTGTCCCCGTTTATATGCGTCTGGGTTTATCTGTGGGTATATGAGTGAAATATGTTGAGGGTTTAAATATATGTCATTTATAGTATGTGCTTTTATGAGTCTGTATATGTGAGCGTAGGTTTATGTGTACCTTGTAAGTATTCTTAAGACTGTGTGCCTGTGAGTGTGTCTGTTTGAGAAGACTCAACGTTATTTTGAAAGGTGTGTATATGTGATTTCAATTGTTCCTCTTATGTTTGTATAAGTATGTGTTCATTTGTGTATGCGAACTGCAGATGCGTATGTCTTTACGCATGTGTGTATATATCTGCATACAATTTTGAGTGTATACTAAATACAGCTGAAGGCACATGGTAGTGTAAGGATTATCAGCATGAAAAGCAAACTTTGAGAAAGGCATGAATCCATTTAATGAAATCTATCCTGTCATCAAATATCTTGACAGACGGTCTCGCCACTGATATGCCACACATTTCGAAGGAGAAAACTGTAGAGAATTTCAGCAAAACACTCACTTAAAATTACCTT
The DNA here is from genome assembly GCA_006491835.1 of Architeuthis dux. Classification (NCBI taxonomy): domain Eukaryota; kingdom Metazoa; phylum Mollusca; class Cephalopoda; order Oegopsida; family Architeuthidae; genus Architeuthis; species Architeuthis dux. The sequence continues at coordinate 1,263,397 of VCCN01002048.1, forward strand.
ACATGTCCAGGCAGTAGGAGCATAAAAGCTTTCACCTCCAGTGTTAACTTTGACATAAACCAAATATATCTATATGTTATATATTGATTCTTCCGGATCTGTTTCTGCGTCTTTTCCGTAACAAAAACGAGGAAACTGGTCCGAATCTATCAATGTATAATAGTAACAACAACTCGTCCCAGAAATGCAGACTGAAAATCGCCTATCTTCTTGAAATAATGTTCTTGGATAAGTGTTTATGTGTGCACACGTGAGCACAACATTTAATTGGGAGAATATATCTGTGTGCTCGTGAATGTCTGTCGAAGATCTATGGTTCTTAGGCTTGTCTATCAGGTTGCTATAGGAGTTTTATCCCTCATTGGGTAACCTGCGAAAATGACCCCGTACAGATAAAGTTTCGCTTAGTAAACTATCTATACAAGGGCGCATGTCGAAGAGCGATGGTCAACGAGATAGTCTATTACTAGTGCGGTGAGTTTAATCCTCACTGAGCCTCTTACTATCGTGGTGTGTTGGGCTAATAGAAACTTAGTATAAAGAAACCTCTTGCCATAAAGCGTGTTTAAAAAAACCTTGTCTCGTCAGTGCAATGAATTCGATTCTTACCAAGTTGCTCACTGTTGTTGCCCTGTACCTGACTAATCTTGGATTAGTGTAAAATGTGTACCTACCATAAGCTAGCGAACCAGTCTCGCAACCCATTTGCTAGTGCCGTGAGACCTAACTCTACCAGATGCCTCACTATAGTGGCCCTGTGCCAGACTAAGCTGGGCTTAGTATCAAAGGGGCGCATACCGTAAAGAGATGGTTATCTAGTCACGATCTTCTGGAAACGATCTTCTTGGGATGCCACTCTACTATGGCTAAGCTAAGCTGAGCATATTTGTGTGCTCGTCTGTGTGCGTAGTAATTGGAAAGAAAGAAATCGGATGCTTGCAAATCCGATAGTGTGCACGTATATAGTAATTTAAGATCGCTCTTTTAAGGTGTTTGTATGTGTAAGTTCATGCACTTCTGTAGGATGTGTATATACGATTTGATGAGTCTGTCTCTGGAAATCCTGAGAACTCCTGGAACCACACAC
>VCCN01002048.1:1647969-1658280 GCA_006491835.1 Architeuthis dux
ATATATATATATATATATACTGAATATTCATTTAGTTTCATACCTAAATGAGAAATGATATAAGCATATTTATGGAGGTGTTTATTTGCAGATACATTGAACTGAAGGAATATTTTAATGTGTTTGAGTTCGTGTACTCAACACGTACGTCTTAATTACAGATAGTATTAACGTAAAACATTATATAACACACATTTATAAGCGTTCCTACTATTTATACAGTGGATGTTTTTGTAGTCTCAAGTTTGAACATGTGAGCATCAAAATGAAATAGATAAATGAGTAAAAAAAGGTATTTGGAAACTTCCTTATACCCATGTTTATTATTCTTTATTTAGTTAAGAAGTGTATTATCTGTAGAGGATTTTTTAAATCTGAAATAAATTCACCCGTTTCAAAAATGTCTTCTGTAGATAAGAATTTGTATTCATGTAAGACCAAATTCTCGCCATTCTTCGCTGATATCATTTATTTAACTATGAACCTCCGAATGCCATTACTGCTTGGGGGCTTTTTGGTGAAGAAATAAAAAAAAGAAGAAAGTATCGTACAATGAATAAAGAGAAAGCATATGTTGAAAAACATGTGTCATATTTGCCAGACTTTCAGCTTTAATTATATTCATATCACTAAAGCCGTTTTTTCCCAGACAAATACGAATCCTGCATTAACTTCTTTTGACACTTATACATATGATAACCATAATCTGTCAGTAACGCTAACATTAATTCCTGACCAGTGACAATCACTTTTTCGGGATTTTCAATGCCTTTCTATAGTAAAATGATTTAACAGAACAAGAAGTAATTCATATCTGTTATTAATACAGGAAAAAAAAAGTATTATTTGTAGTTTTGAGTACGTAGTAGCTTATCTATAATGCAAGCACATTTGACATAGTTTAATATTCGGACAATTTCTCTTTTTATTTTTGAATTTAAATGCAAAAGTTTCCTGCAGTTTTTCGACCAAATCTTTTATTTAAGGTATATCTCTGATTTCCTGTGACCTTACACCTCCTTTTAGGTAAATTGTGTATTGTCCTTTTGATTCGATGAATCTTTCGAGGAATTATTCGATATTTTGAACTGGTTAGGACCGCTGGTCAGACAAGGTGTGTTGCATGGAGCGAAAGTGACAGTCTGAAGATGACAGGGGTGGAGAACACGCTGCACGTGGAAGAACATCCTATCTTAGCAACGTGACGACGGGCGTTGTCATGCAGAAACAACACTGGTCGACTTCCTTGCTGAGAAAAAGGTTATTTCTGTGCAAGTGTGTCATTCAAACAAACCAATTGCTCACTGTAGCGACAGTTTCTCCAGTTTATCGCCATTTATAATGAAGCAAATTCTATTTTAATTTCACTAAACACTGAGAATGTTTCCCCAGTAGATTCCGTTGAGGTTTAGATGGTGAAAGCTCTCTTCCATCTAGCCACGATTTTCTTCGTTTGCGATTCTCGTGATAGAACTATTTTTCATCGCCAGTGAATATCTTTGTCCAGAGATGAGGGAGGCAAGTGTTTAAACGCTAACCGAGTTTCGTTTCCGTAGCTTCCAAATTTTTCCTAGCTCTTATAAAGGACTTACTAAGGTTGATTGATTGCAATAGAAATAAAGAGATGGGACTAAAATTTCCATGACATTGTGCAAAGGATGGCGCTTTGAACTTTGCATAAATCTCTTGTGTAATTGATGGACATACTACATGTTCTTCCTTCCTTTTCTCTCTCTTTTTTTTTTATTTCAACAGTCACGCTTTTGCGTCTGTTAACTTCTGTTTGTGGCTGACTGTTCCTCACACACAGTGAAAGAGAGAAGGAATAAGAGAGAATGGGGGAGAGTGCGAGCATGAGCAACAGAGAATGAGAGAGAAAGAATAATATACGAAGTGTGGTAATGAGAGATAGTGGGGGAATGAGAATGGACATTTCTACACAAGGGGTTCTCAACCATTTTGGCGTCACCGCCCACTTTCACATGGAAAATATTTCCACCGCCCACCTGTATAATAAATATTCCAAAGGATATTAAAAACATGTTCAACACTTACAAAACTATAAAAAATGAACAGCTTTCGCGTTACAATATTCTTTAATGAAAGTAATATAAAGTAGTAACATCAAATGTTTGGCACACACATACCGTTTTTAGGTATCATCAATGCGATCCGTGTGTCTGGTGCGACGCAGCTACTGCAGACACATTGGGTTTCAAATTAGTCATCTTTAACCGCAAGTCACCTCGTTTGGTTATATCTAGCCTACTTCTACTTTTAGATAGCAAAGTACTGATGTGGCCGAAACCAGCTTCTACCATGAAGGACGTTGGGAAGGCAAGCAAAATCAAATTTAAATGCCTCCATAGATTGGGGCAGGAATTCAATATACTTTGATGATAGCACAAGCCAGGTTTGCCGTGAAGCCGATATCGCATTGTGATATCATTTTCAATTTTGTAACTCTATTAATTCTTCTGCACATTTTCTTCACAATCGACTACTTGGACTTCAAACGGGTTGCTATACCAAAAATGGAACCATGTCGTCATGCATTGATTGCAAATAGTCACGATAGGTAATTATATCCTCATCAACCAATTAATCTTTCAAGCTATCAAATCATTGAAATTGGTGGAGTTGAGGTCTGGAAATGTTGAAGTGATGGACGCTTTACTTGCAATAACATATTAAGATCATTAAGTTTGATGAATATGTCGCTAAGGAAAAAGATATCACGTTTTGCAGCAATCAGAGAAGTGGAGTGTTTTGAAAAGATTCTATGATTGTATCAAACAGTTCGACAAAACGAACAACACAGTTGCCTTTTGGCAACCATCGTACTTCAGTATGGTACAAAAGCCTCACATAATCATCATCATTATCAAGGCACAGTTGACGGGAAAATCGATCAGACAAAGAATTCGATTTTAGTTTGTTCACCGTCTTGATAACTAACTGCAGTACATCATTGAGCCTGCCACGCAGTGATCTGTTAAAACAGGATGCGAAGTTTCAAGTTTTAGGAGAGATGAGAAACCTCTGTATCTATCTACCATAGCATCAGATACGCAAGCAACATTTGGTCAATGGGATGTTATTCTCATTAAAAAATAGCTTCAATAATTCTAAAATAGACGTACCTTTATAGTCAAGCAGCAACTGATCAGTGAACAACATTTCATCACAGGGTTAAAGATTTTCATTGAAAAACCGAACATATACCATCATCAAGCATTGACTGTCCACAACTGTTGCCTCGTCTACTTGTATGGAAAATTTAGAAAACTGGAGAATATGATGTTTGACGTCGGTGGTCATTTCATCTATACGTCGAGTAACTGTGTCATTACTAAGTGGAATTGTCCCGATAATGGTGTCAGGCTTTTTATGCATTACAGTCGAGAGAACAGTTTCTATAACAGATCAAAGTAATGTTTCCCTAGTGTGGGACTTACCTGCCTTTGCGACGAATAACGCAATATTGTAGGATGCAATCGTGCCGTTATCCTTCTGTGCATTTGCCTTCTGAAAAACTGAGATCAATGTGTTCCGCTTTTCTAATGAGGCCTTAAGTTGCAAGAAATATCATACATTTTTGGTCTTCTGATCAGCATGCGTAGAATGTAAATGATACTTCAAGCGTGAAGGTTTCATGGCTTCGTTGCTTAAAGATTGGTTGCACAGAAGACACATTGGTAATCGGTAATTGACTGCTCTGGGGAGAAGCCATAAACCCACAAGATAAATAATCAATGCTGTATTGGTGGCAAACTGTCTTCACTAGAGGCATTGGGATATATAAAACTCGTACAATAATCAATGAAAATAGCAGGAACAATAGATTGAAATAATTGTCTGCGCTTTCAACAGCCAATTGAAATATATCATTCATAAACTGCATGAGAGATTTGCGTATTGTGAAAACGCAAGATGTTAGCATCGGTTCACGTTGACCAAGTTATATTGTTACTCAAGGCTCGTCTTCAATAATCCACAAATACGAGAATACAACAGTGTTGTAATCACTCAGCAAACCTGTACAATGCAACAATTACAAATGACGGTCTACTTATATGAGCATGCGTAACTGAACTCTTACTGGTAATATTTCAAGATTATTACACGTATATATGTACCACGTACCTACGCATAGAGAGTGTAGTACAGACGTATACACACCTATACAAACATTTACACATTTCTCTACGCACCTACATAATGTGCTACACAGTGCTGCTTGGTAAATTAATAATAGAACATGTTGCTGTTGACTCATTTTTTATTGTCAATTACAGACTTTAATACTCAAAATCCTATACCGCCCACCATTTTCTGAACAGTTGCTCACCGCCCACTCAAACCCTGATCTACACCTATCGAAATTATTCTCTGTCATATGACTCACATTTCTATGAAAAGCTATGCATGTTTTTTTCTTTGATTTCTTGGGAAAGGAACAATGGAGAAGAACGTTTCTCCTCTGGAAATTCACTAGATTTCCAAATTGTGGACTCTTCACTTTTACTTCTATCAATATTTTAACTTCTTTGTTTTTATGGAAAGCTTATAATAAACGGCTTCGTAGCAAGCTGATGCTGCTGCAAAGTTCAATCGTAGATAAAACGTTATATGGCGCTGGGCTTCCGGATGTGAAAGTTCCGATTTGGAATAGGTAACTCAGAGGAAGTCAATTTATTTGGAATTTCTTTAATTGATGTCATGTATACACGTATATTTTGTATACTCTTTGCTTTTCACAAAAATTGACTTTTTGTTGTTCTTGTATCCTTTTCTTTTCTTTGACATTCCTCTTTTTTCTTGACTTTCTTTCTTTTGTTCTCCTTCGTTTCTGCTAATCTGCCGTTTGTTGTTGTTGTTGTTTCTGTTGTTATTTTCTATTTTCTTGTTTTTTCTTCTCCCTTTTCTTTCTCTTCCTCTTCTTTCCAAAACATTTGTTGGCATTCTTCTTCTTGCGTGTTTCCACTTTCCTGTTTTTGCTGATTATGTTCTTCTTGCTATCCTGTCCTTTCCCTCTTAGTAGTCCCTGTAAGAAAAAGACCTTGATGATAAGTAAATACACTGACGAGAATGGAAAAATGCTGGAATACGTTTGGGCTACGGCCAACCAGGAAGGATACAAAACTTCACAGTATGTTACACGACAGAAATTAAGCGTAGATTTGAGTGCAATTCCCATTGACGTGTCCTTTCTCTCTGTTTTTATCTATTAGCAACCGAAGGTATTTGATGGACGACGCCAACTTTGGCGAAAGGCGTGGTTCATGGAACAGGTTAGCCGAACTAGTAAGTTTGCCATTGTTCTGTGGCAAGCGGTCCAAAACTCTGATGTACGTACGGGCGACATTGGAAGTGTGTGTGCATACCCTTGCATGATTGTGAGAAAATTCATAAATATGTTTATAGTGTGTCTGGTATGGACCATAAAAAAGGGAGTTTTATTTCTTTCTTTTTTTTTCTCAGTTCATTCAAAATTATATTCGGTGCATTTAAAAATTAACATTTCGCTTGTACATATCTGTTTGCAATGGAAATTTTCACGCAGCCTCGTAATTATGTAGAAATAATTAAACTGCAGGATTTGTTTTCGTACTTAGAACACCCAACACTGATTGGAACGTTTCCTGCCAACAGAGTTAAACTTGGTTCCCACGGCGACTCTATATAAATGCAAATTTAAGAGAAAATTGCTTTTGTTTTTGCTCTTGTTATTCCAATTGTTCTCTATGTTGTATTCTATATTCCGACATTTCTGAATACAGCTCCTCGGATATTGTTTGACGGAATAACAAAACTCGGCGTAATCCTTTATTCTGTTATTCTCTAAATCTCTCTCTCTAAACCCCAAATCTTGTTTTGATGCTTAGAACAGCTTCATCTTATCCCTATTGTATTTAGTCTTTTTTTTTAATCGTAACTCTTTATATTATTTTATTTATTCATTTTTAAGGGTCGTTTATTTAACCTCAATACCCAGCACATAATTTTCTCTGCGTACGCACAAAATAATATCTGTGCAACAATATTTTTTTACAAGAATTCTATTTATCTATCTATATATTTGTTTTGAGTTTTCACTTTTATTCTCTTTTATTTATTTTTATGTATTCATCTTTTATTTATTTATTGAGGAGAGACTTTTTCAAGAATGCCTCTGCTTTGTAATGGGGCTCTGGCTTTTCGGATTTAAATGGGACCTGAGTCAGAGAAAGGAATCGGAGGAGGGGGTCTAAGACGATTGATGCCAGAACTTAGCTTCTGTGGTTGTAAGGATGATGCCGAGTAAGCGAGAGGCTGGGGAGGACGATGACCTAACTAGGAGAAAGGGAATATTAAGTGAGTGAGGCTATTTTCTACAAAAAGAAAACCTGGAAATAAAGGTACAACCACTTATTGCTCTAAAAAGAAAATAAGGAAGAACAATTGATCAAGAAGGCATTATACATTCTGCCCAAGGAAAAAAAAATATTGGAAATCTGAATTTTTTTTTTTTTTTTTCTTATGCAATTACAAAATCAAAAATTGTAATTTTGTTTTGAAAGCAATTTAAAAAACCTGTAGAAAAATAAATAAGCCTTTATTCCGACGATGCACAACTGTTCGAAATGTAATGGAAACTTCTTTTTCTTTTCTTTTTTTGCTTTGCATTTCATTGATGGTGAGTTTTATCCTAACAAAGTGCTCTTGAACTATAGCCTTGTACCGGTTTTGGTCAATTGGCGAACTTCACAAATTAGACATTCAAAGCAGTTGACGTGGCTTGACTGTAGTTATTATAGCAGAATTTCATCGAAATCAGTGCATGAGTATATATTTATTTAATATCAAATCCCAGTAAAATAATGGTGTCTATTTACTTCATGAATTGAAAACTATCAAAATGTAACTAGAAAATAGGCATAAAATCAAGTCTTGGAAGCGCCGTGTTGAGAATGATATCACGATATTGTTAGACTATTATGTAAGACAATTTTTCTTACTGGCAAGCATTCAAATTTAATCCTACTTATAATATCACCTATGCTGAGAAGTAGTGTTCTGAAACCTATCTTGTTATTAAGGTGTTGGGGATTCTTTAGTATCATAGCATAAACGCAGAAAGACCAAAAAGTAACACGTTCAGAGAATGTTAATACTATTTCTACAGGAAAAATAATTTTGCCTGAATTATTTAAGTTTGTCGTCTCCTTCTGGCCAATTTTGAACAATTATCCACAAAAATGCTGCAAATATCCAGTGAAGATAATTATACTTTTCTCCGAACTTGGATAATTAACCGGTTGCCACCGAAGGACAAACATGGCAGACACTCAAATAGGAGTGAATTGGATTTTTAAGATTAAAGCTCCAAAACCAAGTGTGTTCTTATGTCAAGAATAAGAATCTTTTTTTCTAATATCTCTCTCTCTTTCTCATTATTATTTTATCCGTCTTTCTCTACTTTCTCCTTACTCCCCCTTTTCTCTCTTTTTTCACTGTTTTTTTTTAATATTGTTTCTTTTTTCTCACATTCGTTCCCCAACTCGATGTCTCACGTATCTAACATCTTTTACGCTCTCTCTCTCTCTCTCTCTCTCTCTCTCTCTCTCTCTCTCTCTCTCTCTCTCTCTCTCTTCTTTCTTGGTCTCTGCCGCTATCTCTTTTCTCTCGACTCTGTCTCGTTTCCTATTCTCTTTTATTCTCTCTTTCTCACTCTCTTGTAATGATTTTTATTTGACTCCCTCCCTATTATTTACTCATATTTTCTCATCCCCTCTCACTCTCTCTCTCTCTCTCTCTCTCATACCCACACCTCATCACACATCCAGTCGTTCTACGTTCGTATCTCAATACCTCTTGCCTTTCTCTCACCACCCTTTATCTATCTATATCTCTCTTACTTTTCTTAGTTGCCCTTTTTGCCTACTTTTCTTTTTCTTTTTCTTTGTCCCCCTCTCTATTTCTCTCTTTCTTTCCTTGCGCATCGTTTCGCTTTCTCTCCCTTCCAACCATGCTTATACACAATGTTACTTTCTCTCTCGCTCTGTCTCTCGTAACATGCCCCCCCCCCCTAGTTATAATTCAGTTTGTATCCCCTCTCCCACCAAAAATACTACTTTTAGGACACATTGCATAAGTTTACTCAGCATTGATTCTTCCCAAACTATTATAATCTCAAAACATCGCTCTGGGCTCAAAGCAAGATTCTCTGTGTTGCATGATTGCACACACATATGAGCGGCCGCGCATAATAAGTGCACAACGCACCATTTTTAAAAATTGATATTTTTAGAGCTACAATGCTCATTTCTTTTTATTTTGAAGCTTGAACACTCTGCATTATGATTCATAAAGCATCAACATATTTTTAAAAATACTGAGCATTGTAGCTCTAAAAATAGCGAAAATATAAACTTAAAAGTGGTGCGTTGGGCACATATTTGTGCATTAACAAAAACTCTTTTAATCGCAAGCCAAGTGCCCTGAACTTGTGCGTCTGAGAACTCCTCTGGTGCGTTTTGCCGGAATTTTAAGCAGAAACTGGCTTTAAAAAAAGCATGTATCTATCCTTGTTGCATTTTGAGGATCAAGTGACAACACATTTTCTCAAAACTTCAGATGATGACATTGTACTCGTTTAAATAATGCGAAAGGCCCTTCGGGAGTGTTCCAAGTGTTCCAATAATGACACATAATATAATTCTTTTCTGTTCTCTGGCAAAGTTCAAATGTTTTTCCAGCTTTTCACTTTGTTTAAATTTGTCTCTGTGGTAATATATACGATCTATTTATGTAACTCGTGATATCACGGATAGGATTCATTAAACAAATACGTCAAAACTGTTATTCACTCTAACTATTACATATATACGTCAAAACTGTTATTCACGCTAACCATTACATATATACGTCAAAACTGTTATTCACGCTAACCATTACATATATACGTCAAAACTTATTCACTCTAACCATTATATGTATACACGTCAAAACTGTTATTCACTCTAACCATTACATATATAGTGACGCAGCAAATATTCTGACGGTAAAGTCAAAATGAAACAATAATCATGTTTGTATTGTAACGCCGGCTGCATTTGAACCCGGTGAACGTAGGTAAAATCTCAGCTTTCATCGCTGTCCACAAACTTTACGGCTATTCCTACACTCTCACACTTAGCTTAAGCTATTTTCTGCCCTGAAAAGCTAAATATTTCTGGCGGTAGGAAAACATTTGACGTTTGAACACAATTCTTTGCAATTTTTGACGGTATGTTTGAGCAAGTTTCTGCACTCAACGTGTATGCTGAGCATTGAAAATCAGAAAGAAAACGATTTTCAGGAGTGAAAAATTACGGCAAGCGTTACTGCTAGACAGAATACAACTATATGTTTGCGCGCGTGCGCCTTGTGTGTGTGTGTGTGTACGTGTACACGTTTCGTGTGGAAATATGTGTGTGTGTGTACGTCTTCGTTTCATGTCTTCGTTTCATGTGGAAATATGTTTGTGTGTGTGTGTGTGTGTGTACGTCTTCGTTTCATGTGGAAATATGTGTGTGCACACGCGCGTTTCGTATGGAAATAGTTATTTACTAAGCCTAACTTATTTTGGCACGAGGCCACAAACATAGGGTACCCAGTGAGGATTGAATTCACTACTCAGTCTCGCAGGTCTCATGACTATTACCTTGCTAACGAGCACACTACAATGAGGTTCCCGTTTCGTGTGTGTGTGTGTGTGTGTGTGTGTGTGTGTGGTGTGTATTTGTCCAACCCGCCTTCATTTTGTTCTTCTAACAAAAACAGATGGCGTTAAAACATAAGGACGTTTATTATTGTGTTATTCTATTTGCAACCGTAACAATTTTCTTTCTATGAAAAGACTCTGTCTGGGGGCCATTTTTTTTTCTTTCAAAGTTATTTTCACAAAAAACAAAGAGAAAGTGTGTGACAGTTTCGGCGATCTTGAAATCTGTCACAACTAAGTATGTTTTGTGTTTTCTTTTTGTTTTACAGAGTTTTGATGTGTCTCCAATGTCGCTACTGTTGATTTTATGAGAGTGGGGCAATGTACTAATAGCGTTCAAGAATTTTATAAGTACCTAAATTGTGTACACAGGCTATGAAATATCATTTTGCACTCAATATATATGATAGATAGATAAATAGAAAGGTCTGGTTAGTAATTCAATAGAAACCGTCACATGACCAACGTCTTTTGTTAGCATGCCGTGTTAGGGGTGATCAATGAGAAAATTGGAAAACAGCGGTGATCAATGAATAAGGTACTTCTCTTGCCTTTTGTTGGGC
>VCCN01002048.1:1684138-1697536 GCA_006491835.1 Architeuthis dux
GGATATTCTGAGAGTGAACTTTCAATTGTGTATACCTCCTGCACATAGATTTCCTGAGATGCGTGTATGTGTCTGTCATTGTACATGATAATGCCAGTCTTTATATATTTCTGTATCTTCCCAAAGATCGGACAGGACAAACTTAGACATGACAGTTGGACATCTCCTGTCATTTCTTTCATGTTGATTGAACAAGAGCCCCTAGAGATGCGATGCGAGTGCTTTGTGACAACCACTGTCGTAACTTCTTTCGTTACTATTATTATTTCTAGTGGACACGAGTATCTTTATCCTTTCATAATTCCGAGAAAGTGGAAAGGAAATAGGTTGCTGAATTTAGACATGCACACCCAGTAGGGATTGTAAACGGATTCTAAATATTCATTCAATTTTTCAGTATAGACTATTTTTGTTATCGTTTTCCTTGTTCCTTTCTCTTCCACAAAAATTCTCTTTCTTTGTTCTTTAATCTTACTCTTTGTCTCTTCACTTACCTTCCTCTATAAATATTGTGTCCCGCAGTGTGTGTTTGAGTTGGTAGAGCAGAACCTAGCGTATACGGTTGCTTCCAGGGTGGACGCAGGTTCGATCCCCGCACGAAGCTCGTTTCTTTATTTACATTTACGATTCATTCTGTCGGATATAAACATTATCCATCATTTGATTTCATATTGTCGGCATAGAGAACTATATACATATATTTGCGCGCGTGTGCGTGTGTGTATGTGTGTGTGTGTGTGTGTGTGCGTGTGTGTGTGTGTGTGTGTGTCGACCCTGCACACATGTCGTTCTCATTTCCGCCTATCATTCTTGTCTCTCTCTCTCTCTCTCTCGTCTCTTATTTTCTCTCTTCAGCCTCCCACTCTTTCTTTCTCACAGCTTCGTTTTTCTCTCTATTACTTTCCTTTTCTCTCCCTTTTCTTCAACAGTTCTTAGTTCCTTATTTCTTTATCTCCGATTTCATTATTCTCTTTATTTTACCTCCCTTCCCATTTCTTTCGCTCCGAAATACGTTTTCATATTCCTGAAATTGAATTTAAAACACAAACATCCTTTTTCCAACTACCGATTATTTTATTTTGCTTTCTGTCCTATCATTAAGAAGGCTTCCATCCATTTTCCTTGATCTCCGTTGAATTAACTTGTATTTAGCAAAACTGAAAACTGATTAGATACCCAGGCATTTCATCAAATACAAGAAATAATCACTTAATTAAGTACTTATCTTTCATTTCCAATCCCTGGCATAACGTGTCAGTCGGGTATGTAGACTAGTCTTTAATTGCAAAAAAGGCATTTAGGGATGATATCTCTTCTACCCATTAAAGAAATTGATGGAACAAAAGAAGGGTCGAAGACGTAAGTAGAGAATCGGTATCTTTGAGATGAGAAATAACTAAATGTTTAGTATTTTTCGTCAGTCCAAAACGAAGTCCGCTCGGGTAGTATAATGGTTAGCGCGTCTGCTTCACACACAGACGGTCCTGGGTTCGATTCGCGGTATGAGCGAAGAGTGTAGAAAACTCTTCATTAGGTGCACTCAGCAGCTAATTGAGTACTCTCTAAGCTGTGTGATTAGGGTGGAGGTATCCCTTCGGTGGACTTGCTTCCTGCCAAGGGGGTGGTCATAAAAAAAAAATAAAGTCCTGGTCTCGACCAGACTTGAGACTTGCAAAGATCACTAAGCTGACGCATGCAATAGAAACCAGAACTTCGTCACCAGCCTTCATACTCCGATTGGTAGTTGTCTCTTAAGAGACGGGGCGCTTCCTCCGATCTAACCGTATGTTTCGTAACTTATTGTTTGTGTTGTTAACACGACGTTTCGGCCGATCCATTCATCGGCCTTCTTCAGGTGTAATATCCGAGTGTGATGGAGTAAATTGGCCTGAAATCTATTTTGAGGAAGCATGAATAGCATTTGTTTTCTATTCTCTCCCCCCTCCTTTGTTTGTGTTTTGTTTGTTTGTTTGTTTGTTTGTTGTTCTTGTATCTGCTTTGCAACCCCCCCTCCATGCTAAGAGCAAGATGAAATATCACTCTTAATCTCTCTGCACACAGATAGACACACACAAAGAATTACACACACACACACACATTCACTCGCATTTCTGCAGGTATATTCACACACACACCAATGCAATTCTAAAAGTACACTCAATCATGTACCTATACAAGAAATACGCACCCAGACTCATCAGCTCATGCACACCCACATATGTGTGTGTGTGTCGCTTTATATTTGAATGTAATCATTTCTGCAATTTTCATTGTCATATCTACTTTTCTCCCGTGAGGAGGGGGCCTAAGAAATTTGGCGTCATTGATGGAGTGTCTTGCGACCATTTCTTTAGGCTTTTCATTTGGACAAGTGAACGTATGAATGGCCACACAGAAATCATTAATATAATGTTGGCAACATTTTTGTGAGTTAAGAGGGTCTTTTCTTTTTTCTTTTTCCTATTTACACGCACAGCATCAAGTTGACGCTCACACACACACTTAAAAATACAAGATGACGCTCACGCACACAAGCACATACACATATCTAAAACCATGTATATGCATATACAAACATTTATATACATGGACACACACACACAAATATAAACCTGCACACACACAAACACGCACATTATATATGTATATATTACAGAGATATATAGATGTACGAATAAATTTAAGACAAACCAGAAGTGTATGTATGTATGAAAGAGATCATTATATATATTATATATTATATGTGTATAAATATATATATATTTTAAAATTGTTTTATTATAAAAGTGCTCAATACAAAGAAGTAGAACAGACAGAGAGAGAATCTATGTATTTCTGGGTTACTTAGTGGCTGAGGTAGTCACAATAGTCTCACGCGGAGCTCGCATACAAACACTTTTCTAATGCAGAATAGTTTATATAGTAGATGGAGCGCTAGTCTCTAACCAAAGCTCATGTGTCTGGGTGTGTATGTTTGCGTGTGTTGGGGGATGAAGTGTACTTGTGAGAGTGCAAGTAAGCGAATGCTTGTGTGTGTCTTGATGTGCGAAAGATTATAGAGGCAAGACCTCCCCACTTGACAGATTGGTGCAACGTAATATTCTTGTTCTCGCTTTTAGCGGCCGGTACATGTGTGTGGTTGCATATATCTTGAAAGCGGGTTTATACGATCCGTATCTCTGAGCGGTCTGCTCGGATAGTGTAATGGTTAGCACGTCTGCCTCACACGCAGAAGGTTCCAGTATGAGCGAAGAGTGTGGAAAACTCTTCATTAGGATAGATTTCCATGTGCACTCAGCAGCTAATTGAGTACATTCTGAGCTGTGGGATTAGGGTGGAGGTATTCCTTCGGTGGACTTGCATCCTGTCAAAGGGGTGGTCATAACAAATTGTAAGAATAAAGTCCTGGTCTCGAAACTAGCAAGAATCACTAATCGGCGTCATTGATGGAGTTAACTTCATAAACCATGCTTGCAAGTTCGTCCTCGGGTAGGTGCTCAACTATTGCAGCCCTGTGTCAGACTAGGCTAGGGTTAGTAAATATCTACTGTCTATATCTTTTCCCTACACTGCTCTTTCTCATTCTCCTTTGCACATATGCATGAGTATATTTATCAGTATATATGGAGATATACGTACATGATTTTTTGAGCTTATATTTTTGTACGTGTGTGTTGGCCAAAAAATATATATTTGATATATTTGTTTAGTTCAATAGTTATGCTGACTTTTACGTACAAAGAGAAGCATGCATATTCTCTTGCATACATAAATATATATACATGCACATACATACTTGCATAAATAGGTCAGATACAACATAATACTTATTGATAATAAACACATTCAAACTCTCAGGCATACATACATACATATATATATATATATGGCACAAGGCCGTGTTCATAGAGCAACCAATGTGGAACGAAATCAATGTCAATGGTTTGCGAAGCAAGCATGCTGACCATTCCCTATCGACACATGCTTCAGTTGGATTAAACCAAATTTGACACAAAGAGTCGTTAATAAAGTGCCCATCGTGGATCTTACTAACAATTATCTGCGAGATTAGGTTAACTTACATATGCATATGAACACACATACACATGCATATATTTATATAGCTGATATAACAAAACACAGGTATACTTTTATTTTATTAATATCTATATTTTAAATGTATATACTTTTCTAAAGCCCTTAATTCTCCGCAAACATGCGTAGCTCCCACACGAAAATGTTTCTAATGATGAATTGTTTATACACTGGATGGAGCACTAATCTCTAACCGAAATCAACCATGATCTTTCCTTACTCTGTTTACAACAGCTTTTTTTTTTCTAAACGATATTTTGAATGATATAGTGTCGAATGACTTGGTTTAGCGTTGCTTGACTTTTTAAAAAAACTGGCGATAACCGTTATTATCAACGTAAGATGCCCATAAAAAAGGGTTTGTTGTTACACTTATTATACGCATACCTGCTTGTATATAAATCCACAGATGCCATTACCGAGAAGAACGTGCTGACGCATGCGCATACGATATCACTTTACCATGTCTGCAAAATATGGCTGTGTGTCATTAATCTATTTTCCCCTGTTGCTGCAAGACTACTGATTAACCCTCTCTAGACCCTGAACAAGTCTTCTCATTTTTTTTTGTTTATTTTGGGGTGGGGGGTACCCAAATTTATGTACTGTGTAAATATCTATAGAACACTCGCATCATCAAACACCCATACCACCACCAATGTCATCAATCTATTATCTATTTCCCCCTTTCCACCATCATCAGTCACAATTTCGTCTGATTTCCTTGAACTGTCATCATGATTAAACAAATTTTACCCCCACCGTGAAAAAATTGAAACAAATTGTTCTCAATGAAACTTGGAAAAAAAAAGTCATAAAAAGTGGTCACCATCATTGTTGCAATCATCGCCAGTCATTAATCATGGGTTTTAGAAGTATACAAATATACTAACTGAAGCTCCATTCAATAGTACTCGTTTCCGATGTCACACCAGAAAAGGAATCACAATTTATAGCGTAACAATAGTTAAAGAAATGATACACCATATTTTTCAACTAATGGTAGCGTCACTTCATATTTTACTAACGTGTTCAGACGTGTCTAACATCTGAAAAAATTAGGAAGAGCATAAGAAAGGGTAATTCTTTTTAGGTAATACAAATTCCAATCAATTGATGCATTAACTAATTAACAATTATTCAATTATCCGTTTTCTGCCTTGAAACGAACAATTAGTACTCTCGAATAACAAATCTGTTCACAAGAAAGTTACCTTCGAAAATTCTTTAGCTTGGGATTCTCTTAAAATGAAAGACTCTGGACCAGGAGGGAAACGTTCAATTGACAGGAAAGGTTTATCTTACCAAAAAACGATGATGATATTCCTTTTCGGAAAATCTTGCTAGGGATTCGCCTTGTCTGAAAAGCGTCATCAAGATGGTTATATTCTCGAAAGTATACTATCTCTGTACGATGAAGGGTCGGGTGATCTACGGTCGTTTGTAGATGATATTGAAAAGTATTTAGGCGTGCCTTAATGGACATATCAGGAACGATTACCCTTCTCTTTGGCACTCAATTTCAGCTGAATTTCAGAGAGGGCACACCCCTTTCCTTGGTGTCTGATGCAACTCGATGTTCCAAAAAATACAAAAAAATAACTCGAAAGTGTATGATCAATTTCTTTGAAGTTTGACGCTAGCATACACCGCGTGTGGGGAAGAGAATTTGTCACAAACCCTGCAAAAGCAACTGGGGAACGGAAGATTCTTACGATATCAATGACCATAGCTGTTGCGAGGACACAAAATAGATAGATAATCAATTGATCAATCAATCAATCACAAAAAAACCCCAGTCACAATGCCTTGTTGTTATACATGTTGGAAGCAAATTTCTATTTTATGTAAAAAAAAATATTTCACACGATTGTAAAAACGCTTCTTCACAAACTCGTAGTTAAGAAAGCTACGTATTTTCCACCGGTGATCGAGATCGGTGTTTGAGCTTAGCAAAAAGTAGTTTCGAATGCTGATTTCCCAGGCAGGCAGGCCCTCCTTACTTGGTAGAATGGCGTAATACAATCTTTCTACACACCTTTTTTACAAACACTTGGTGGTGTAAATATCTGATTGTATACGGTCAGTGTCCAAGTTCTGGATGTTGCAACGAAATTCGGAACCTAACTTACCAGAATTCGAACACATGCGAATTCGGTTACATTGCAGTCTTATTATTTCATTTTAATTTCAGTTGCTTTTTATCGCAACCCATAGATGGTCATTCCACGATCGTTAGTAAGTGGCGTGGGTTGGAAGTAGATCGAGAATTGAACTGGCATCACTTATTTTTGGGAGCCTGGCATTCCGGGGCAGCTGCCTTACTGATTAGGCTAGGAAGATCAACTTGTTACAGTAATTCATATGTAACCATTTTCATCGAATGTTTGAGCGGAGGCTTATTCTTTATTTCCTATCTACGTTGTTTACTTACGATAATGGAATAACGATCTGGGAATTGCGATAAAAACCATTAAATTAAAAAGAATGAAATACTAGTCAAAATCTGATCATTGACAATGCTTCATCTAAGAAATTGGAATACTATTGCAGTTAATTACTTCACTTTCTTGCAAACTTGTACTATCTGAAGCGGTTCATGTGTTAAAAAAAAAAAGGTAGACAATTAAAGCTTTCGTGTCAGTATACAAACAGACAAATAAATGTTCTTGTTTGGCTTTGCAAAGCTTTGTAAATATCTCCAGATGTCGTTGTGCTGAATTTTAAAGTATATTTTTACGTAGAAATATAAATATATCTACATAAACAAAGTCAGCAGAAAGTTCCCGATTTTGAAAATATAATTTTCTCGATCGATCAGAGGAAAATAATCTTCGCAAAAATAGCTTTAGAACCAGCTTTACGTTCATCCATATCTATATTAAGAAGAAAAAAACAATTTGTTAACGCAAAATCGTTAAAATTGTTTCATGATTCTTCTTATAACGCACCCCGGAATATTGAAAATATTTTTGAGGTGGCGATCTCAAACAGGAGATTTGCATTGACTCTACAGGATATGTTCATTACTGGACTGTCAATACGTTTTAAATCGAAAGTACTTCTAGTCATTTTGGAGCCAAGTTATTGAATTTCTACGAAATATATGTCTCCGTATATATCGTCTAAAGTTGTCGCTTCTCTAGCACGATCATGCAACTAAACAGTAGTTATTAGTCTTTCTTTTATAGTCTAGACACTTATTAACATTAACAATTAAATACGCGAAGACATTAAAAATAAGATGAATATAGAATTTGTCCAGAGATCTTGTTCGAAACTTTTACAATAGATTCATTTTGATGTTTGTAAATGTTAATTTATCTATCCTATCACATTAAAGAAATTTGTTTGACTTGGCTAAAGGTTCATTTCTATAACATTCTGGAAGGATCAAGCTCATTCTCCATGAGCTCACGAGACGAGTATATTTGCACGACTACGAAGATTCTTCAGGTTTTAGTATAAATACAAAAAGGCGAAATAATTCCTGATTGTTTTTTTTCCTCTTTTCTGTCATTGATTACGATCGGGTCGTTGATTAGGATGATGATAACAATGGTGATGATGGTGACTACTCAAAACTTTAAACGAACAAAAACGCATTTGGGACCGTGTTCTTACGCCGTGCGGGTCATGGTTTTCAACAAATACAAAAGAAAAAAACGGCACTGAACAAATGCATTAATGTATATATATTTAGTTATCAAAGTATACGACATTCCGTTATGAAAGAAAAAAAAATCAAAATCAAACAAGACGTTTTGGTGCATGTTTTGCAAAAAGAAATAGTGTGTACTTTTCCCACATCGTGGTCTATTCCCCCTCTTTTTGTGTCAGCTCCACACTATCACATAAGCACGTATCCATACATATCTTTGTGAGTGCGTGTGCCTATGTATGCGTATGCTTATATGAATGCGGAGATATATAATGTTGGGCTAATATTGTAATAGATAAATTTGTTTAATCTTTGATGTTTATATGGAGAATTTCCTTCAAAGGACTCGCCTCATAGGTGACATCTTTATTTTTTCAATTGGAAAATTTGTAATGGTTAAAAGAACTGGGTTTTTTCTTTTGGGTGGGGGGCGTTGTTTTTTTTACGGTACCATCTTACAAAGTCCTTTGTATTTTTCTGGCTTTCCCAGCTTAAAAACGAATGGTTTCTTTCGCACATTTCTCAAAATGCTACCATCTCTAACTTTCTTTACTTTTTGCCTATTTAGTTATCTTTCACATATTTTCCCAATTCTTTTTTTTTTTTCGATTTGTGTAGAATTTTCTTATTTACTTGATATTTGAGGAAGATAAAAATAAATAATTTCCCCCAACAGTTTCTAGAATAACTGCTTTAAAATTACAGCATTGGGATTTTTAAAATTTTTTTATTTCATCACGTTTTGGGGGCTTTTTTTTTAACAGAAATGTTAGGCACACTTCATTACTTTCTTTCTTTTTTTTTACTTTCTGCTTTTGCTTCCATGGGAAAACAAAATACAGAGAACGAATAAAAAATAATATTAATACCCCAACTCGCTTTTACTGCACACATGAAGAAGAAAAATTACATAAAACAAAACATTGCACGAAATCGTTTTTCTTTTTTTTTTAATGTACAAAAATCATTTATTACTGAATTAAAAGTTGTTCTTTGTGAATTTGTTTAAAACATTTTTCGTTTTATTTTTTCATCCTTTGTTGTTTACTTTGCTTTTTTTGCTTTTTCTTTTTTCTCATTCAACGATAATGAAACTGCAATTATAATAATTTCGGGGCAGCTTGATAATTCATTGGAAACTTTCATCATTGCCAAATCGATCCTGTACTTTTTCAGTCAAAAACCCTAATGCCCCGGGGTGAACAATAGCCAGAAATTGCACTTACTTTGGTAGCTATTATAAGAATAGATCAAGCGATCTTTCTCCATTACTCATACACTAGCCGAGTCCTACCTGAAATCTGAGGTAGTTACCACCGGTGTCAGTGGTCGGCGTTCGGGCCTAGGTAAAAGCCAGTATTTCGAATGCTGCTAGGAGTTAAACTCATGACTACCACTGGAATTAGTAAGAATTAACTGATATGATATATCTTCTAACATGGACAGCGGAACGAGAACAATCTACCCCAGTGAATTGAATAAAAGGATTCGGTTCAAAATTCTCAGAAAACGACAGAATTACAAATACGACATATATCTGAAGAAGGCTGAAGTGTACAACGGCCGAAATGCTGTGACTATAATAACCAAGATGAGGACTAGTCTCAATAGATTAATGTATGTTAAAAAGATTGGCTCATATTTATTATCATCTCAATAGAATCATCAATGAAAACAATACATACACCATAGGTACGTAGGTAACTGCGAACCATAAAAGGACCTATGGATGGTTAAATAACTTATTAAATGACAATAAACTCATTATATTATAAAAGTGTAGGAAGCGCTACGCTCACTGTACGTTGATAGATAGATATGAATAAGAGTATCAATTTATAGATATTTGTGTGAAACCAACTACGACATTCGTAGGATTCTAACTTATGAAGAAACTATGCCAACCAAGCCCATTCTTTAAAAAATCAATTTAAAAGATTAATAATAAAAAATATTCATCGAAGTCTAACAGATTTCTGTTTGCTAAATGTTTAGAGTTTGGCTGCGTTTATTGGCAGAGAAAACTTTTCAATCCCGATATAATCCGTTATAGATCTGTTTTAAGTAAGCTAACTTTGATAGTGGAGTTACTGTTTTGAGGTTAGTCTACAGAAACTGTCGGTTGGCAAGTAGAGAATAAAATAACCAATGTTCTTATTAGAGGAGACTAGACTTATTCACAGAAAACTATGGAAACAGTTAAGAGGCTTCGTTTCATTTTTGCTTACTTTTTTGTTATTTTTCTTTAAGATTTTAACGGTTCTGTTTGCGTAAATTCTACCAAAACTTCCACGTATCTATATGAAAGAAAAAATAATGCAGCATATTCATTGGAATTTATGTCGGGCATCAATTAACCAAAACGTATTATATCTCTTTTGGCAAAGAATCAGGTTCTTCTTTGCTGATCCCATTAGACAAATTATAAGATTGGAGTTTGAATTTAAAGTCGGCTGTTTGAGCTACAAGCAACATTTTCTTGTCCTATCCATAGCATTTAAAAAGTTCTTGGTCTTGTAATTTAGAAATATCTATGAAACACATATGTGTACAGTGAATGATGATATGGGTGGTGACATGGTCCATTCAACAAAAAGATCAACGATTTTGTTCTTTCCTCTGAAGAAAATGTCTGGGTTTGGAGTTCAAATAAAAGCACAAACTACTCTGTTAATTCAATCCCCGTGAAAAGGACTTCCACTTTGTTTTATGTTTATTATTTTTTGTTTGTCTGAAACAGCAAAAACTATCAAATTATTAAAAAAATAAAAACAAAGTTATTGGTTGTTAATAAGACTTCCCGGTATATAAAACCAAATATTGTTTGGATATCAATTCTTAACTATTTTAATGAGACCGATCCTGAATTTTTGCTCATTGTGAAGCGTTTAATTTCTTTTTTTAAGAAACCACCGAAGAAACATGAAACGAAAAAAGCGGTTGATATCTAAAACGTAAATTTGCTTTTAGTTCATTCGAGCTTCAAGCTTTAAATGAAAAATCCTAATTCAAAATAGAAAGCATAGACAAAGTTCGCCTCGCATTAGAGCAATGGTCGGCAATCTATTCCCGCATACGATTACTACTGTAGTGAGTTCAATCCTCATTGGGTACCTCACTACTGTGGCCTTGTGCTAGACCAAGTTAAGCGTAGGAACAATTTAGAGCGCCTCGTCTTAATTGTTATCAAGCTATTCATGCAAACCATTACTACACCTTGATCCTTACTGTGTGCCCCATATTTGTGATCTTGTGCCAGACTAAGCTAAGATTGATAAATATTACAGCACATAGAACTTCACTTGGATGGTTAGCGTGTTTGTCTCGCAGGACATTGCTAATAAGTGTGTTCCTTTTTGAGTTAGTGCCAAAATGGGTTTTACTGTAACAAATCTCTACAGAACTTGCTGGCACGGTACCTTAGTGCTTAATTAAATGGCTTAATGAATAGAACACCAGAAAACGAAGCTAATAAAACGGTTTTGGTCCTGGTTATTTGCTGTTAATATAATTTCATAATAAACCGATACACTTAAAAAGACGTATAGATTTATCAAACTTTTGAGGATTGATTGGTCAGTCACGATGAGTACAATAGCATCAGAATTCCCAAGTCCAGCATTATTCTTCTCTCCAAAGAGGGTCGTTATCACGCTCGGCAATATGTGGAAAGCGCGCACAATACACAGACGGAGATCTATAATGTGTGAGCCGATGTTAAATTACCAAGTCGATGATACGCCGTACAAGTCTTCGTACAAGAAATAAGAAATCACAGATTTCAAAACCCACGACAAATAACCCAATAATTTTGAAATATGTGATATATGCAATAAGTATAATTATCCGATTAGAATGACATATTTAACTGTCTGTTATTTATGTTAATATAACTTAATGGAGGCTTAACGTCTGCATTTACTTAATTCTGACTCAATTCTCTGACTATTGATTTTGTTTAGAAAATAAGTTATCATACCGTGTGGTCTATAGCGGTTTACAGTTATGTTGGAGACTCATATTGAAAAAATAGTAGTCTTTACTTCTGTCTGAGATTGTTACTATTCAGTGACCTTTTTCAAATAGCTTCTTCGTGTTTGAGTGTGCTGATTTGAAAAAAATTGTAATCATTTGTTAATGATATGCTAAGTGTATATTGTTAAAGAGTATAAAAAGTAAATCTTATTAGATACCTGGCAATCGAGCCATTGTTAGCGAGCTAGTCTCGCTAGATCATTCGTTAATGTGTTGAGTTCGATCTTTACGAGGTGCTCCGCTCTGGTGGCCCTGCGCCATATTAAGCTAATCTTAGTAAATATCATGAAGTAAATGTCATTAATTTTAGTATAATATTCAACAGCTTATATTTGTTTTATTTATAGGCGCCTCGTCTTGATCTAATGATCAGCCAGCTAAACTTGCAGATCTTTACTACTGAGTAGTGAGTGTGATCCTCACTAGGTGCCCCATGCTTGTGTCAAAATTAAGCTATGTTTAGAAAATATATGCTTGGTTTATAGCGTCACTGTGTGAAGGTGTGTGGTGCTGTAACAGTTATCAGATAACGGAATCGGAGAACAGAGTTCGAATTCTGGCTGAAGCTGATCATGTTCACTTCGCTCTAATGCTCTTGCTAAAGGCAATGGAATGGACTTCTGCCTGCGCTGTCGAAATGTCACGTTACTATCATGCCACATTGGTTGAAACGAGTGGGTAGTGGTTGAGTAAGCACTTGGACAAACGAACGACTCACCCAGTAGCAACAAAAAGCTGTTACCCTCATTGTCAACCATCACAGAGTCTGACTAAAACAGTGGCTCTCAACCAGGGAGGAATTGGGACCACAGATTGGCAGATTCAAACTGTTGGAATATTGATCTTTTGGCATAGCAGTACAGTCAATTACTATTCCTTTTTAAAATAATCCAAGTAAATGTGTATGTTTGACTACCCCACATGATTGACACTTAGTTTGGGAAGGCCTATGTCCAACAACGGACCTTAAACAAAAACGCTAATATAAAAATAAAAGACAAATATTGGGAGAGGTAAAAGACTTTCTGAAATATGGTGAAAAGGGTGCATGAGCAAAAATGGTTGGGAAACACTGGACTAAAACGTCTTCATATATTGATCTCTATAGTATAAATGTCCTAGTAGACAAAATAAATTTAGCGGCACCGAAAATCTGGGCTGTTTTTTAAGAGGCATATCGCAACAAAAAAAATTAATTAATTACTTCAAAAAATCTATAAAAAAGGTAAAGCAAAAATGGCTGACTAAAAATATGTTGACTTCACATATTAAATTTAGAATAATATTTTTTTTCAACTTGTTTTCTATATGATATTGTGTTAATTTGTTTTCCTTGTTGCAAATCTGGTGTGAAAATCATGTTATTCTAAAGCTCGGTGATCTGATCTATTTCAATTAAAACTACAGCGAAAAGAAGAGTAATGAATTCGGCAGCACGTCTGATTAAAGCGATCCAATAAAGTTATTTTTATCAAATGATGTTTTTTCCAGTTCCCACAAGGACTTCTTCCTCAGATTTCGTTCTCAGCTTAGAAGCTGTCTAATCCTAACAAGTCAAATTAAAGATGTTAATCAGTCAGCAAAAGTCTATAACAACTAAGTCAATC
>VCCN01002048.1:1895169-1908544 GCA_006491835.1 Architeuthis dux
AATTAATTAATTTAATTGTGAATATACCCGCAGATGTGTATTTGTTTATGTTTCCTAACACAATCCCCAGAACAAAATGGCAACATTTTGTCTTTCATTATCAACGAGCTAACTTCGTACCTAGCGACCTTCCTAAGCGAATCACCATTTGTGTGTGTGATATTTTATGTTTTCAGGTGGTAGCGTGCATAAATCAAGGAAATGAGAAAAAGAATTATTTTTAT
Organism: Architeuthis dux; assembly: GCA_006491835.1. NCBI lineage: Eukaryota > Metazoa > Mollusca > Cephalopoda > Oegopsida > Architeuthidae > Architeuthis > Architeuthis dux. The sequence continues at coordinate 1,895,394 of VCCN01002048.1, forward strand.
TATATATCCACCGAAACGAACTGATCTCCACGGCCAGCAGACCCCAAAGCCAATAAAAACAAACATTCCTCACACTTAATTCATATGAACGTGACGAAGACAATCCGAAATGACCACAGTGTAGATTTTTATGACCTTCCTTCGTTTTCCCTAGCCGTGGGTGTTTTATATTCTGTTGATGTTTGTTCGACATTCTCTCGCATTATTTTATGATTTTGTTTTTGATCCACTGTGACTAATAAACATAGTTCTATTAATCGATTTTCAATGCTCGTTTTGGGTTGTTTATCTTTTACTTTTTTACCCACCACTGAGAGAACGAGAGTTATGTACGGTCGGCATATTTATAATAGAAGGGAAATGACAGTGCTGAAATTCTAGAAAGAGGCAATATAGACATCAGATAACAACTATCATGATTGTAATTTCCTGATGAATAAATATTTGATACGCTATAACACAAGGTCAAATATTCTTTAACCTCCTTGCCAAGGATACACGCGCATGTAAGCAATGGTTTTCAGACAGTCATGTGGAGGTATTTTGAATATTTTATAAGCTAAGGTACCTAATCTGCATAAATCTGTGGTGCTTCCTAGGAGGATACATCGTAAACTTCCAGAAAATGCATAGTTGTTTGGAGTACTTTTCACAAAATCTAAGAGCTTATCATTGGACAAACGTGGCCAATTTCAATCTCTAGAAATTCAGCGGCTAGCAAGTTTAACGATGACTGAACACCAGCTTGTTATAGAAGCACAGCTAACCAGGGTCCTACAACATATGCAATTTCATCTGTTGGCATTGCCGATTTTACAAGTAAACGATTATGGCAACTGATGGCAAGATGAATTAAATAATCTATTCCATGACCCGTCGCTTCGTTGACGGTTATCATAAGTGTACAACAACAGGCTCGGCTGACGATTGCTACTGATACTATAAGTAGGATAGACACGGTACGAAGAACGAGATGAGAAAAGAAAGTTAGGTAATTTAACAAAAGTATAGGCAGGGAGAGGTGAGAAAAGAAAGTTAGGTAGTTTAATAAGAGGATAAGAAGGGAGAGGTGAGAAAAGAAAGGTAGTTTAATAAGAGAATAGAAAGTGAGTGGGGCTGATGGCTGCTACTGATACTATAAGTGTGTCAGACACGGCCCTTACAATATATATTATATATGTGTGTGTGTGTGTGTGTGTGTGTGTGTGTGTGTAGAGGGGACATGCTTTGTGGTTGAGCGACCAAGCAGGCCAGATAGATATACTTTCATACCATGTAGGTATTGCAGGTTTTACAAATACACGAATGTACTGGCTGCACAAAGCAGGCAAGAACAGTGCGTTACAAGTGAGTAGGTGGCTGCATACCTTGAAAATTATCATTATAATTCATGTTTTTTAAAGGTAACAAGTAAGGGGAGGCAAACAACAACTATCTCTGTTGCTAAACAGGCAGATACATACATACATACATACATACATACATACATACATGTATGCACGGAGAGAATAAAGCAGATGGATTTACTATTTCGGGATGTTCTCTCAAACTAAGAACCATGCAACGTGCACAAAAGAGGGTCATCATATGCAGAGATCACAAGACAGCATAGTATGTAAGAGAAACAACAGAAGTAAGAGATATCATAAAATCTATTAGAAAACTCAAATGGCAATGGGCAGGCCATGTTGCAAGAATGTTAGACAACCGGTGGACGTCAAGACTCACAATGTTGATCCGCAGAGATTATATGCGAAATTGAGGCCGGCAGAAAATAATATGGCGTGACAAGTTCAGAAAGTATTGGTTCCGCGACGCCCACGATAGAGAGGTCTGGCGAATCTTGGGAAAGGTCTATGTCTAACGACGGACGTTAAAAGGCTGATGATGATGTTGGATACCACAATTATGCTAAGAAGATTTCTAGTTCATGTATGTGATAATGGCCTATGGTTCCCTTCTTAAAATAACTAACTACTTTTGGGGGTGACCAATAACTGAGTATTTTCCACCGGCGCCGGTGATCCGTGTTCATTGCCAGGCTGAGAAAGAAAAATGTCTGATTTTCAAATTCTGATTCGACATTTCCAATTGTAAGATTGGTGCAATTTCAAACAAAGAAAAACTAATCAAAACTCATCTTTCAAAAATAAGCCAGGCGTCATAAAGACATAATATCAGACATAGAATGTTCGAGCTGTGTGTGTGTGTGTGTTAAATGTCCTTTTTTTAATGCCGGAATCAAAATGCATTATCTCCCAACATCGCTTATTCTCAAAAAACTGCGATGTTTCTTGTTTCTTCGTCGCAGCAATTCACTGAATGTATCAAAAAGGTTTTTAGCGGCTACGTCTGATTGGTTTGATTGTAGAAGTCAAAGAACTTCCGATATCTTTTTCCTTTATCGGCCTTTTATCCGTTTTCAACATCCTTTTCTGGCGCCGACATTTGATATATGTCCGCTTTCATCCGCCATAAATGTTTCCTTTAGATCTCATAAAGGAGTAACCACACCTTCATTTTTTACACCTCATTGTTCGCAGTTTATATAAGTAAAAAAAACAATATTATTAAAGCAACAAATAAAATATGCGAAACTATTAAATAAATAGATACAAAAGCCTTGATTGATAAATTTAGGCCTTGTAAAATGCCGTTCTAATCAAATAATTGGAAGGCTGATGCAATACAAACTTCCACTCAGACAATGTGATCCTGGACCAGTAAATATTTATGTAGATGGATGGATACATAGATAGATAGATAGATAGATAGATAGATAGATAGATAGATAGATAGATAGATAGATAGGTAGGTAGGTAGGTAGGTAGGTAGGTAGGTTATCATCATCAGTTCTTTATTAGTTTTCTTTTCATTTTATTGTTGCTTTTTTATCACAACGCTCAGGTCGTTACTTTCTACGCCCGTTCAAGTGAACAGCTACTTCTTTATTTCCGATTTACAACGGCTATAGACAATAAATTCGTTATTCCAAAGTTGTAGTCATTTTTTATTTGGAATGGTTCTTCGGATGATTGAACTCCTTCTTGTTATTTGTGTTGTAAACACGACGTTTCGTCCGATCCATTCTTCGGCCTTCTTCGGGTGTAAAATCCGAGTTTTGATTGTAAGATTAGGGCACTCTAGTGGAGTACTGGGCCTAGATTTTCAACCGGGGAAAACGCGTGAAAGGGACCACCTAATCCTAACAATGAAACAAAAATAATCCTAACAATAAAAAAAAAATGTTTTAAATTCATACTATGTGGTATTATTTCTTTTAGTTTTGGATGCATCAAAAAAAGTTTCAAAATATATATATATTTAGGATATGAGACCAGGTAAAAAAAAACATTTATACTGTCAACAATCACCCAGTTTCTGAAACTTCTGGATCAGAATCTCGCATATATAAACTCACCTCGAACTTGTTAAGATACTTAACTTTGTACCCTAGTGTCTTTTTTATATCCAATAATATTTGCTTTTACCGCAAGGAAAAACGTTTTAACATTAAACTAAGTGACAATATGCAACTTGAAAATGCATTAATGATGATATAAAGATAAATAGACATTACATAAGTAATACTGTATTGGACAGACATATGTGCAAAGTATGTATGTGATTTGAACTTATACAGACATGGACGGCTAAGAATCCAAGATGTCACGGAATAATTCCATTTCAAAAACTGTCACGTCTGTAGATGTGAAATCAAAAGTATGCCTCTTCTTCAAACCACTTAGCAAGAGATTCAGAACTTACAAAAATAAATAAATTGATAAATAAAACTGTTCAGTGATACCTCGCTTAGCGCTACCCTGTTTAGAACTGATTCGATATTGCGCTCTTTTTCAAATGTTTTCCGTGATAAATTTAGTAATGTTAAATTTCCGAAAGTCTCCGAAATAACTGTATATTGTACACTTTAGTTAATGTTCCATTTGTATGAGAATACATACACTAGAAAGCACTCGGGGTGCGCATACCCCTGGCAACGCCATTGTCAGGGGGAAGTAATTGTACATGGATCCGTCCCAACATTCAATCGCTTCTTCTATAGCCCATTTCCCACCAATCTACACAATTCCATTGATATTCATTGAGAACTTTTGGAGATATCGTGTGGACAGACATGTAATTTTGGCGATATTAGGTAATGTGGTCATATAACTACGACGTAGGGGAAGTAATTGTACCCCATTCTGCACCTTTCCACAAAACTTCATTGAAATCTTTGGAGATATCGTGTGGACAGACATGACATTTTGACGATATTATATCGTCTAAACATATAATTACGGCGTAGTGGAGGTAATTGTACATGGATCCTCTCCAAAATCACTTCTTCTGTAGCCTATTGTGCACCCTTCCACACAATGTCATTGAAATTCATTTGGAACTTTTGGGGATATCGTGTGGTCAGTCATGAGCATATACATAAATGTAGGGGGGGAGCGGGAAAATATCTAGATCCGCCCTAAAATGTCACCAACCCTTCCTTACTCCATTGCCCTCCCTTCCAAAAAGTTTTATTGAAATTGTGTACCTTTGAGGATATCGTGTAGACCAGTGGTCTCCAACCCTTTTTCACGATACGAACCCCAAATGTTACTGAGAAACTTAGAAAGAACCCTTAACTTTGATTACAGAAAGTATATATATACGTATACATCTTTTCATTTCCCTTTATTAAAAACTATACCATTTCATAGAAATAGCGCGCTGTAAATTAATAATGAAAGTTAATATAAACAATACCTAACAATATATCTCCGGAGAGCAGAAATGGTTCGACATTGTTCACAAAATGAATCGTTTGTCAAAACCGAAATGTTTTATGTGTTATTAATGTTTCACCTAATATTAACAATTTTGATCAAACATCTCTGCCTCAACCTTACTGACGAACCCCGTCTGAACCCATTTTTCTTTTCACGAACCCCAAGAAATCTTTCGCAAACCCTTTAGGTTCGTACGAACCCACGTTGAACCCAGACAGACAGAGGGACACGACCGAATACATATATCTGTCTGTTGTGTTCTTGTTGTTCTTCTTGTGGTAGCTGTGTGAAATTAGAATGCGTTTTGATTCGTAATCTGTTTAAGCGTGTTAAGAAAAGAAGACAGAACAAGATAACACATGTGATAGGGTTGATTAGCCTGGTAAGAAGTGCCTTCCCCGTTCCCAATTCCGGTTCCCGCTTTTCGGGACCGGAAACGGAATGGGGGTTGCTGGGAGCTTTCCTCGGCATGTTTATTGATACAGATATATTTATATAAACATTATACAGTCCAACTTCGTTAGCAATAAGGTAATAATTTGTCATGTAGATCGACACCTAGTCATGTCCAATTAGAACAGCTTCGGAAAGTAGCTACCTGATAAGATTCACAGCACTAAATCCATTCCATCTTGTTGAGGCTCAACAACGACTTCATATATTTTAAAATGATTGCTGACACAATGTTTTCACTACGTACATTGGTGATAATAATCGTATGCTAATATGCAAGAAATTATGTTTCACATTCATGCACCATCCCATATACGCCCACATTTCTTGCAAAATCTGCTGTCTATCCAGAAGTTCGCAGAATGCTTTATACATAATGAATGGAAAATAGCCTACAAATCCATGTACTGACAGCTCATATCTCTATTTATGCTTTGTTATAAAGACCCTATATAGTGTTGTTTGCATTTCTTGCAAAATCTGCTGTCTATCCAGAAGTTCGCATAATGTTTTATACATAATGAATGTTTATAGTGTGGATGTGAGGGAATCCGACAGAATGATGGGTATGGTTAGACAATGTGGAAAAGGAAAAAGAGTGAGAAAGCTTGTTACATCTCAAACATGTTTATTATCACGAGGATACATATTAATGCATTTCGTCGGGGCTAGCGACGTCTTCAGAAGAAAGGTGAACATGGCAGAAGTCCTGCAAATATCCGTGTGGCCTGCATCTAGCGATCCTGGATGTGTGTATGGAAAATAGCCTACAAATCCATGTACTGACAGCTCATATCTCTATGTATGCTTTGTTATAAAGACCCTATATAGTGTTGTTTGCATTTCTTGCAAAATCTGCTGTCTATCCAGAAGTTCGCAGAATGCTTTATACATAATGAATGGAAAATAGCCTACAAATCCATGTACTGACAGCTCATATCTTTATTTATGCTTTGTTATAAAGACCCTATATAGTGTTGTTTGCATTTTTAGGAACGTACCTAGAGCGCTAACCGAAGTAAAACTGTATCAATAAATAATATCTAGTTACTGGGAGAGTTTTGTTTTGTGCGAAAGATTTACGGCTGAAAATGTTAGCGGAATTTTTATAACTAGAATTTATTACTAGGGACTTGCTTCATGGTTGGAATCTAGGATTGCAATAAAGAAAAATATTTTCCCTTGGATGAGAAGTGAACCTGACAGAATGAGAAGCAAGGGGCGGCATCTGGTGAAGAAAGAAAGGAAATTGTGATCTACGAAGGTTATCTTTTGTTTACGCAACTCTCACAAAAGTCACCATAAAGAGCTCCCTCCCCACTCTTTCTCTTCCCTCTCTCTTCCACCCCTTACCTCTCTTCCCTCCCTATCACTCTTACCTCCCTATCACTCTATCTATCTCCTCATAATCTCCATCTCACCCTTCAGACTCCCATAACTTACTATCTACAAGGTGGCTGAGAATTAACTCCCTATTAGAAATTATATGTAACTTTTGTAAATATTGCTCTATTTTCGTGAAATAAATTTTATTATGGTCCTTAGAGTGGTAGAATTTAAACAACCCTAAAAACCCAAATAAAAGTAATATTTACAAAAGTTACATATAATTTCTAATAGGGAGTTAAATCTCACCCACCCTGTATTCCAGTCGGTTCACATCCATCAATCTTTCTTTCACTCTCCTTTTACATGTGTTTACATGTATTCACTTAACATTGCTTAGTTTGGCACAAGACCACGTGTGGGTGTATCTAGTCAGGATCGAACCCATTACAGAAGTAATGCTTCCAGGCTAACCTCTACACCACGGCGAGGCTCCCACTTGAAATATTTAGGGCGGGGGGTCAGTAAGGATCGACCTCACTACACTAGCGAATAATCTACGAGAGAAGCATGCTAACCTACGATGTACACTCTTATACTAAATTTAGACAAGACTATGAGTGTGGGGCACCAAGTAAATATTGAACTCATTACAGGAGTAATGGTTGCGAAACTAGCTTGCTGACCACTTCCCCAAAGCAAGGCAACCACTTTTTTACTTATGTATTTTACAGGGACGACTCAAGGCACCGACAATACGGGTATCCGCCCAGGTCGCTTAAGTGCAAGGGAGCGCCCGTCATGTGTCACTCCCCTAATTATAATAATGAATCTGTTATATACATCAAATGGTTATCTGAAACTCAGATGTTGTGTCGGAACTATTTTCTTTTACCTGATTATTGTAATGAACTTTTGATTCTTATATATTTATTTTTCCTCGCTGTATAACATACATAAATAAATAGGATAATACAATACTTTAAAGGATGCCGAAGTTCAGCTTGCACCCCCGGGGCTCCAGGAATCCTAGGACCAGCTAATTAATGTTAAAAGGAAAGAGAAGTAGGTGAGTGAGCACTTTGGCTTAAACAGCCGTAACATGTATGTCAGAAGACATACAACAATACACAAGACGGAACTACGTTCATAAAAACGGTTAATTTTAAAATTTTAAGTTATTTGTTAAATTTAGAATTTTAATATTTATAACGTCTAGAACAGTGGTTACCAACGTGGGTTCGTACAAACCTAACGGGTTCGCGAAATATTTCTTGGGGTTCGTGAAAAAAAAGGGGTTCAGACGGGGTTCGTCGGTAAGGTTTGACAGAAAAGATTGATCAAAATTGTTAATATTAGGTAAAACATTTCGGTTTTGACAAACATTTCATTTTGTGAACAATGTTGAACCATTTTTCATTCGTCACCCCTTTTTTTAATTGATCACCCCCAACACGCTACCAAAAGATGTTGGTAACATGACGGTTTCTATTGAGTGACTAAGCAGTTCTTATTATTGTTTGGTTTTTTTCTTTGTTTTTTTCCGGATTATAAAATAAGCTTTATTTTTGTCACACGTATATATTAATATTCTCTTTTGTATTGAAACTTAAATGTTTGTTTGTTTGGTTGTTTTTTGTTTTTTGTTTTTTTTTGGGGGGGGAGTATTCATTTATGTTTTTTGTTTTCCTTGTTTCAAATGCTTTTTTCCCCTTCACATCTGGTATTTATTACTGGTGACCGCCTCCACTATTGTATTCTAGAGAGAGTGAAAGAGAGAGAAAGCCCCCCCCCTTCTCTCTCTTTCACTCTCTCTAGACTACAAGGAGTATTAAAATGAAATAGTGAGATAAAACGGGGGAAAGATGGAGAAGGATATAAGTCGAGAACATAAAAGATTTTTTAAAAAGAAAGATGTATTGCTGACAAGAAACAAACCTGATTTTAACTATTTAAACACGAGTTCAGTTAAATATTAAAAAGAAGAAGCATCGCTATATGAGATATGTTAAAATAAACACAGCGATATGAGATATGTAAAAAAAAATGCTTTAGCTTCTTCTTAAAAAACGAACGCTGCTAGAGAAGCGTAACGCATCTAAAAAGAAGAGATACATGAACTAAGGAAGGAAAGAGACAAGGACAAAGATTATATAACTAGACACAAAGAAAGAAAAGAAGAAAGAAAAGGTGAAAAACAGATAGAGAGAAGAAAGGAGGCGCGTGGTCGCCTAGCGAGTAACGGCACGAAGAATAGACTCGGCGAGGCGAGTTCAAACTCCGGCCAAGACAGTTAGTGTTCACTTTCCTTGGGAAAGGCATAAATAGCTATGTGTAAAATAGCGCAGGGTGAAGCGAGTGACACATTTTTTAAAACACCTCTCAATCTAGATATTTGGGAATATATATTAAACAAGCCTGGCTGCTCCAGAGTCAAACTCTGCTCCTACTTCTACTTCCTTGCGTAATTCTACTATAAATTTTGAACTTATGTAAGGTGGTAACATACCAGGCTAGCGATCACTAGGTCATGAGTTCAAATCACGGTAGGGGAATGGGGATATTACATATCGGTTTACTCCCCTATTTTCGGTGAGGATTGTTCTTGTTCTTGTTACATAGCAAAGAAAACTAAGTCAACTAAAGAGGGAAAGAGAGCAAGGGGAGTTGGATTGTAATGAAAGAGAGCAAGAAGGGACAAAGAAGCTCATTACTGGGGAAGGATCAGCTCATAAAGATGTTTGTGGTGTGATATTCGGGATGGCGGAGGGGATGCCGATGTTCAAGTGATTGGCGAAACTACTTTTATGTGTGACTAAGTGTCACTTTATACGAATTTCCTTCTCACGGTGGCATCCTTTTACCTATTTACTAAGGCTGGCATTGTTATTGTTGCACAACTGGAAATGCTTTGTGTGTGTTACTTGACGCTTGGCTTGTTTTTGTCCTCCAAAGGCAGTTACCAAGCATTCTCTCTACACACACACACACATTTATAGTAGCAGGAATACCCGGCGTTACCCGGCGTTACCCGGCGAAAAATTATTTCAGATATAACAACACAGGAAAACAAATGATATTTCATAAAGATTTCATAAAACTATATATATATACTTCATAATTCTTAGGTGGTGATCCGTGATCTGGATTGCTAAAGAGCCATTGAATTGATTAAGAGCAGTATTGTTTTCAAATTCTCCGAAACTGCTTATTGCCATGGTAAACAACCGACGAACCTTCGAATTTAAATTTACTTTAAGTTTTAATTAATATATAATATATGTTGGTCTTCTTGTAAAAATATTTCTTTCAATAAAAGTGCTCGACTAGAAATTTCTATAAAATCACGTGGCCAGGGGATAAAGAAATTTCGGCGGGACATTTCACTTCCATTGAAGGGCTCGAGAGAGACAGACCATGTAAGTGATACATAACATTTATTTTTGTTTATGTATTATATTTTTTTCTCGTTGTTAGGTTTTGAGACGCTTTACAGACTATATATATATATATATAGTGGATATGATTAGACAATATGGAAAAGAAAGATTGAGAAAAGCGTGTTACGTCTCAAACATGTTTATTATCACGAAGATAAATCTCTATGCATTTCGTTGCTGCTAACTCCGTCATCAGAAGAGATTTGAACATAGCAGAGTCGTGCGATAATCCATGTGGTGTGGTGTGAATGAAACGAGATGTGTTTTGTATATGCCAGGTGACCTGGTTTGTTAAATGGGAAGTTACTTTTTTTGAAAGGGTTTTGTATGGGTTTTGAAGTGGGTGGCGGTGGGGTGTTTATAAAGTGGCTATCTTCTCTGGGTTTTTTAATGGGTCTGATTTATTGCTCTTGGTTCGTTGTCTAGAAGAGCAATAAATCAGACCCATTTAAAAAGAAATAGAGAAGATAGCCACTTCGCTTGCGTTTGAAAGAAGAACCAACATTTTTTGCAATCAACATAACATGGCATGCATTTAGTCATGTTTTGTGGTTCTGAATGCTAAATTTCTTGAAAATGTTTTTTTTAATAGAATTAAATTGTTAAGTGAAAAAAAACGCAAGTTTTCTGTTGCTATCCTTCTAAAATCTTGTTCAGAATTGATCAAGGAGATTAAAAAGTGAACTCATATTGCTATATGGAAGAGTTGCTAAACTAGTAAGTTAATTGTGACCCCCCCCCTGCTCAAAATCCATAATACTTTTTGTATATATGAATTATATACATATATAAATTATCATTGATAAAAATATTGCACAAAATCTATTTTATTCCTAAGATTGCAGGGTCCATTTTGTGTCATTACGAAGACACATATTCGTAAGGCTAGAAATACATAAAAACACACACAACCTCATATTGAAAAGGAAGGAAACAAACAACCAATCATCGTAGCCGCTCCAAACCTATATAGATCAACTATGAAATTGTTTTTGAAAGTGTTCGTCGGTTGCCAAACGAATCAGTTTTTTAAAATAAGTCGACCCAGCATGAATGGACGCTCAATTAGACGGTGTCATTCAAAGAAAAGTACGCTTTCAGATCGGCAAATCCATACAGACAGGCTGTCAGTTGAAATGTCGAGACAGCGTATCACATGACGCCTGTTAACCAATCAAAGTCATGGACGATTACACTGTTGGGGACAGGAGCCAATATAATTTAATTATTTCTCGATTATCAATAATGACCTAAATGTAGATCTTCAGAAACACTTTAATGTCAAACAATCGTAAGTGTATATTTATTCAAAATATATAAGTGTCATGAATATGTTTATTTTGCAACATTTCTTTATGGTATATAATATTTACTTTGATGGACTTCTTCTTCTTCTTCTTCTTTTTCTTCTTCTTCTTCTTCTAACGGACAGTTAGAGATTTCTAGTACAACGGTTGCATAATACCAGCCATGAAACATGGAAACAAAACGAAACGAGAACCAACTTAGAATAGCACAGAGAGCCATGGAACGAGCAATGCTAGGAATAACTCTAAGAGATAGAAAAACATCAACATGGATCAGAGGGAGGACTAGAGTGAAGGATATTATGCACATAATTAAGCAGCAACAATGGAGATGGGTTGGTCACCTAGCAAGAGATGACAATAGATGGGGGGGGGAGACTAACCGATTGGTGCCCATGGGACAGTAAACGCAGTAGGAAAAGACCAGACACAAGATGGAGGGACGAGATAGAAAAGTTTGACATGGCAGAGGTTAGCACAATCGAGGTCGTCATGGAAGGGGATTGGAAAGGCCTTTGTCCAGCAGTGGTCTAATAACGGCTGCTGATGATGCTGATGCTGCTGATGCTCCTGATGATGATGATGATGATGATGATGATGATGATGATGATGATATTCAAAATGTTAAATCTTTATTTATGGGTGTAACATAATATGGCTTGTGCCTTTTAGATATTGACTAAACTTAGCTTAGTACAACACAAGGCCAAATGAATGGAGGATTGAGGTAGGAAGATTGCGTTACGCCAATCTTCCGAGTGAAGAGCGCCTGCCTACCATAAAAATCTGCATTCGAAATCTTGGCTTGTACCTGGGTTTGAACGCCAACCGCTGACACGGTCTGAAATACGCAACTATCTGACCCTCCAAATGGGCTAATGGTTTGTTTGTTTTTTTTTTAAATTATTTAAATCATTAAAATAAAAAGAATTGATGTTTGTAAAGTGAAGTTTGAATTAAGTATTTAAAGTTGGTAAAAATTGTACTGGCTAAATAAGTGTCAATAATTCCGTAGCCTAATAAATGAAAAAAAGCATTTACTTTACACCACAAATATCTATTTTTTTTCAAAATAATCTCCCTCCTTGTCAATGCACTTAATTCAGTGATAAGCCCTTGGTTTAAATGGTGGGTCGATCCTGGGCAAGTCGCACCTTAAAACTTCAGGGTGGAGGGTTACGCCGCACACAGACCCCGCCGTCTATGGTCCTAATGCTGTGGAAAACACTCCCCGAAAATCTTCGTTCGCGAAGCCAAGTCATCCATTCATTCATAGATGCTACACTCTGTAAACGGGCGGCCTAAATCGTATAAATAAATAAAGAAACGAGCGCTGTGCGGGGATCGAACCCGCGTCCACCTCTGTAAATATATAGTTTTGAAATTCTGTTTTTTTTGGTGTATGCTGGCGACCATTTTGTTTTATGCAAATGAGGTAGTTCTTCCCAAATCTTTTCTTGGGAACATCTTTTTTTCTGAAAGAGAACTTCCTAAGGAACATTTTGGTACCCTAAACGTAGAATCATGGGGGGTGGGGGTACACGGTAGCCCCTGCTGGCCCCCTGGACTAATAATTCAAAGAATATCATGAATTTCTTTCTATTCACATATGGAGCAACAACAAAGAACAGAGGCGACAAAAGAATAATTGGGAGGATACAAACCATGAGTAAATTCTTATTTAATGGCTTTTGTGTAAAGTTGCTATTACCACTGAGCTAACGCGTATAGGTTGCTTCCAGTGCTCGTTTCTTTCTTTATTTATTTATACGATTTAGGCCGCTAACACCGATGCCGGGCTGATATAATTATCATAATCTGTCGGATATAAAATTGTC
>VCCN01002048.1:1927669-1939163 GCA_006491835.1 Architeuthis dux
TGAGAGCCTATATTTGCCCGGCGTTGGTGTGAGCGACTGCCAGTTTCTTTATTCACATTTACGATTTGGGACCAGAAATTGACCTGCGTGGTTATGGAAATAAAACTTTGTAAAACTTTAAGATCCGGGGATTTTGTCGTCTTTTCTCTCCACACACGTGGGAGTGTTTTCTTTGTGTCTAAAAATGAATTTCCCTCCACAGAGAGACATCAAAGGCGATCCGGACAGAGAGACATCATCATCATCATCGCCCGCAGCGGCATTCCAGACAGAGAGACATCATCATAATCATCGCAGTCTGCAGCCGCAGAGAAAAAATGATCGACGCTGAAACGTCTCTAACTTTTCTAAATCTCTCTCTCTCTCGTCCCCCTCAACAAATCTTTCCCTCGAGGCGGACAGAGATTCGATCGGCCGTTAGGCTACATTATGAAAAATATTCCATGAGGATCAAAACTTTTAATGTTACAGAAATTTGTTAGCATATCTATTTACTTACATTTATTTGGTAGCTGTTCAATTGTTGGGTCAGATTCAGAACTCCAGTCACCATAGTGGAAAGTTTTCAGGTTTGTAGATAAACGCCAGAACCATTTATCTGAGGAGAAAAGATGTTATAAATTAGAAAAAAGTTCTTTGAATCATTCTTTTACCATTCCTACAAGTTATATAAGTGTAGATTAATTAAGCTTATTTGTAAAGCAGGTTTTTAGATGTTTAATTTTACATGTTGTCAATAACAACAAATTACTCCTTCAAAGAATGTGTCTCTTCTCTCCTGAACAGAAAAATTAAACTGTTCTGTCAAGAATATTTAAGAAATCTTTCAAAAATAAAGTAGGCCTAAAAATAATAAGTGACCAACAACTGTACGAGAGAGACTACTTGCTAACACATATCCTAAGGGTTAGGGTAAGCATACCTACCCTACCCAGCCCAGCATTAAGGAGGGCTAAAACAAAATTTGAGCTAGATATCAGGAAAAGAAAAAAGAAAATCAGAGGAAGAACTTGCAATTAATATATATTATACACATCCAAAACACACAGGGACCCCCATTCACAAAAGAAGGGGGGGGGGGGGAGAAATTGATACTGACCAAATCTTAAATATATTTATATATAAGCAGCTTTATGCAAGTGTTTGATATGTGAAGCAAAAGATAAATGAGAAAGTTGAAAATGATTTTATTTTAAGATACTTTTCTTCAGTACCTTTTTATTAACCAGTGAAGTGAATTCTTTTTCATAACCAATCAAGGAGAAGAGGATAGAAGAGGTTTTTTTAAAGTAAGAAAACAAGTTGAAAAAGAAACAAAGAATACAAAAACAGCTAATAAAAGAATGGTCGACCCCCACTTCTTCCTGAATCCCACAACAAAGAGAATGTCATCAAGAAGTACGTACCTTTTTTAATTCCTCTAGCGCCAATCTTGGCAAACAACGTTCCACCCATCATAAAATTCAAGCGCTGCTTTCTTATCATTTCCTTAATGTCGGGAGTGATCTGTTTCCTGAGCTCACTAGAAATTCAAATCAAATTATTTTTAAATAACAACAGGATATTATTAATAAAAAAAAAAGAGAAAAAAAAGAAGATAGAAACACCAGACATTTTGACATGTTTCAACTAACAATTATTTTAAAATTTGATAATTAATTTTGTTCACATCTTAAACCAAGTCAAAAAAATTCTGCTTTTAATCCATTAGACCCTAACAACCTTCCTGGAATTTGTTAGTTTTTAGAAAAAAATATTTTTTTACATTTTACGACAGTAATGTATTTACAACGTTAATCTGATGCAGAAATGGACCGATATTTTCAGTCCGTCATACGAGACACTTCAAAGCATGCAGTTACTTCCCTTACTTTTTTGTTAACTTCTGTAACCATTGCCGATAAAAATTACACTTTTTCAGTGAAATCTTTTGCATTCAATTTTCTCAAGTAAATCATAACCATTTAGGTTTAAGGAAGTTTACAAAAAGTATCAGCATTGTTTACAGAATTATTTGGAAAAAAAAAAAAAAAATAAGGGAAGTGTCACTTCAGTACGACGAATGGAAAGTATGTCCATTTCTGCATTAGATTAACATTTTAAATAGAACCCCCTTCGTGAAACATAAAAATTTATTTCTTCAAAAACTAACAAATCCCAGGAAGATTGTTAAGGCCTAAATAGAATAAAAGCACAAAAAATTACTTGGGAAAAGAATTCTCTTTGTTTTCCCCGACTTGGTTAACTGTTTCTGTTATACACCTTTATTCTGTCAGTAACGATGTACAACCTACAGATTGAGTGCCAAAACTAGCTAAAACAAATTTTAGGTAAAAAATTGCAATGTTCAGTATTCAATTTTTTTCAGTGTAGAAAATGACTAAAGCTACATGACAGTATGGTGGATTAGCTGCAAAGTCAGTAGGTAGCAATAAGAAAAGCTGAAGCCTTGCAAATGCAGTTGACACTAAAATAGAACAGTGATTACCGTTTCATTTTTTTTCTTTCCCCAACCACCAGAATTTGCTGTGTCACTACATATATGTTATCATTAGAGTGAATGAAAGTTTTGATGTATTCGTTTAATAAAATCTTGACCATGATATCACAGATTACATGAACAATTAGTCTAAAAAAAAAAAAAATGTTTTTTAAATATAATAATAAATAACATTCAAAAGAGATATGGAAAAGTTATAGGTGCAAAAATGCATCTATGTTTAAAATATAAGACAAAAACTCACATGATAGGCTGTGCATTCGACTCCCATGCCTCCTTGCTTTGCCGTTCCTTTTCCCAATTCTTAAGAATCTCGGCATAGGTAAACTGCTTGAGGAGGTCACGAAAGTCATCAAAGTTTAATGGCTTGTCACTAAGACCCCGGATGATCTGTTCCCGTACAACGCTTAACACCTAAAACAGTAGTAATCTAAGGTAAAGTCATGTTGCCAATAAGAAAAACATGGTTATTTAGGGGGGGTTGGAATATTATCTCAGATAGGATATGTAGTGCAACATAAAAATATGATGAAAGAGGATAAAAATGAATTTCTGGAAGATCAGTACCTACATAAAACAGGAAGCACAAAGTATAATTTTCATGGAGATGAATCGCAACGAAAAAGCTGATTCCACAGACAGTTTATAGTAGTGTGTCTCAAGATAGCATACAAAATCAAGGGACAGTTAATTTATGCAGAGTCAGTGAAACACGAGATAGAGTCAGGTGGACTTCATTACTCCAGGCAAAGAGTAAATATGGATGATGGGTTTATATACAGAGTTTGAGGTCACCAAATTTAGGCTATGTGAATCAAAATGGTTATTTACTGAACACTGCTGGTCTGGAAGCCATTAGATACCAGTTTGTAGCACTTTACTGAGTGAAATAAAATAAAGAGATTTGCAATAAGCAAACAGTGCATAATATACAAAGTTTAAATATTTATACAATATTTTGCCATGCTGCCCAGTTACAAGTATACCCATCTATCAGTTGGTAATATTCTCTTAAGAAGCAACTGGAGTCCAGTTGATACCAGCAAATATTGGTTCATCAACATGGTCGTAAAATGCTGCCAAGATTGACATTACCTCCAGAATCACCATAAACTACTGCTACCTAATTTAGTTTTGTTTGATATACATTTAATACTACAGTTAATTAAACAAAATATCTTATGACTAGAACTGAAGAAATCTGAGTGTCTCTGTGTGTATGCACCGCGATTAATCAACAACTGGCCATTGTACGAAGTTGATATTTGCCAGATATATTAGTCAGTACACAAGGCAGTGCAGTGTAGAGTTTGAAACTTTTAGGATCAGCGGTTCTCAAGAAATCTAATAGAAATAAATGAAATTTAGATATAAAATATCTAAATTGACAACACTGAAAAGTATCTGAAATACTTCGAAGCTGTAGTTTCATGACGGAAATTATTTTACATGACAATTATGGTAACCTGCTCCACATACTATAAAGTCCGGCCCCTTCCAAACATGTACTTTTGGAACGGGCACTAAGTTATAGATAAACACAATAAAATAAAATGAAACGAACAGACAACTAATAGTATTAGATGTAATAGTCTATGAATTTCTTAAATGAAGTATTGTCATTATTAACTAGTTTACCCAGGCCATCAAAAAATAACAGTTTTTAAATAATTTTGCAATTGCATTGCACTTAAAAAAAGATCAAAAACATTTTCTTGTTTATATGCACTTGCAAAAAATAAATAAGGGAGACTACTCTATAATTAGCATTTCCCTTGACATATATGTGACATATTATACAAGTAGATTTTTGACTAGTCTTTATTTTCTGTTGCTTTTAATCGCAACTCTCAGATCATTATTTCCATTGCTTTTTAATCACAATTATTTTACAACCATTTACAGGCTTCCAAGAATAAGAGACAAGTTAAAATCTTGCCAGAGGCTTATTCTTTATTTCTGATCCATGCTGATCATTTAGCGGTTACAGAATCAATCTGAGAGTTGTGATAAAAAGCAACAGAAATAAGATGAAAGAAAGACTAATAAAAAAAAAATAAAAAATACTAACTTATATAATCAGTGCAAAGCAAAATTCTTTTTCTGGATCTTTAATCTATGAACAACCAAAGATCAAACTGTAATATCAGTTGCTTTTCTATCAAATTTGAAGAATCAGCAATTTTATTTAGATCTGATTTCAATTTTATTTTAACAGATAAATCATGTACAAACTAAATAAAGAATGAAACATTGACAAAAAACATCAACCACACTTGTTCCTAAACAAAAACCAATCATCCACTAATGTTTTTCCAACCTGTTTGTTAATGCTGTGAACTACCAAAGTTACTACTTATTTACTGAAAGAGGGGCAACCATCGCGTATAATAAACTTTCAGCTTTAACGACAACCCTCTCCCCCAATTAGTCTGTTATAGCGAGGGTTTACTGTATTCGGAATGTAATAATTCCAATTTTCATTATTTCATTTCATAAAAGATTTTTATCTTTTAAAAAAATATTTAAGCCTCAATTTAAGGGGGTTCCTGACCATTAAACAGCCTCTTAAACAAAAAACAAAAAAACATCGAAAACTATACTGCAACAAATACTGGAGACCTACCACCTTAGATTTATTTAGTTTATACCAATTTATACAGGTTTCATAAACTGGTCATTTCAAAGTGTAATGCACTTTGCAGTTTCAGATTTAAATGACTGACATTAAAGATTTGTTGCAAATCTGCTTACCTTCTGGAAGTCCTGTGTAGTGGCCCTCATCTCTTTCCAGGTCTTGTTCCACAATTGGATACAAGTGCTGAAAAACTCTTCAAATGGCCGATCATGACTAAAGAAGATCCGATGATAAGTATTGCATTCTTCTGACGCTGCAAAAAGAAAGAGAAAGAAAAAGAAAAAAGAAAAAAAATTAGAGGACTCAAGGGAACAAAAAAAACAAAAAAAAAAACACTGAGTAATGTTTGCTCACTCGGATTGAGGGATGAGAATATTTCCCCAGTTAGGGCTAGAAGAAAAGCCAAACAGGTCTGGTTAGTCACTCAATAGAAACCATTATTGACCAATGTCTTTTGGCAGCATGCAGTGTTAGGGGTGATCAATTAAAGAATTGGAAAAAGGGGGTGATCAATGAAGAAGTTACTTCTCTCGCATTTTGTTGGGCAGTGATCACTAAAAAAGTCTGAATCATCAAGAAACAAGTGGACACAAACTAGTGATCAATTTAGCATAAAAACCTAGTTGGGTTAAAAAAAAAGAAAAAAGAAGAAAGATTTTCTAGACATAAGGAGTAAACATTGAAATTTCCAGCCCTCTATCTCCATTGATGTGGCCTGTACTCATGATACATACATAGCCAGCCAAGCAGACCAACTTGAAAACTGAAACAAATCTATGTTAGGTAGTAATGCCAGATTATATTAAATACTAATGCACATACAATATGGTCTGAAAGTTTTGCCAACCTCATGCCTTTTTGAGTGATTGTTGCAAGCGCCTGATTAACTATGTGGCAAAAGCAGCATATGCTACAGGCCCCACATTTTCAAAGGCCCTTCACTAAGTGCTTGCAAGCTATCAATTCTGATTCAGTGATTCTGCATTTGCTCTATTATTATAGTAATATACTGCCTTGAACTTCTAACGGTTTAAGGTTAGCAACTTTAACCATCTATCACCTTTAATTGGGATTAATATTTTAACACAATAATTAATCAGAGTGTGTGGCATCTTCGTGATACATATACAACACAAAAATACAAAGATATTTGAAACTAAAGTTATAGCTGAATGACAATGAAAAAACGAAAACAAATACTATTACTGAAATGCCAGACATATTTGTTGTAATATCTGGCTGTATGACAAATGAAAATAAATTACTTTACTAGATGCAAGAAAAACTTAATGTTTTGATATACATGTGTATTTTTAAATTTACGGCCCCTTTATAACATCTGCTTAATCCAGCCGTGATTGTTATCACTAAGAATGTGTGACACTATCACATATGATGGTGAGGATGGGAATAGATGAAAGAGAACACAGAAGTGAAATATGAATGATGAGAACAAAGCAAATAGATTTTACAATGAACAAAAAAAAAAGAAACACACACACACACACACAGACAAACTGAATTTAAAATCTTTTACAACTTTCTCAAGAATATTTCATCATTTCCTGTTAACCATTATTTAAGGAAGGCATGTTCTGCTTTGGTTTAGAGTTAGACAGATTCAGTGAACTTCTATAACCAGTCACATTCACATGTTAAAGGAGACCTTTGTTTCCACACCCACAAGCTGCACAGTGCTCTGGCTTACTGTCTTATCAACAGGAAGATCCACAAATATAACTTGATAGGCTTTCTTTGAAAGTCTTACGGTCAACTGAATGCTGATTTCTTCAACACACTCTGGTGACAGACTCCTTTTTGTACTTCATGTACCAGCTGAAATAAAAATTTTTGCTAAGTTTTGAATCCATCTTTTCGTTTGCTGTCTTGGTCATAAACATAGACAATACAGGGATTTTGTGATAATAAATTACTCAACCTGCAGAATAAGGAAATACAGCTGGGTCTTTGTCACTGCATTATATTTGGTGCCCTTTAATGACAGATACACTTGATCTTATTGTATCATCATATTGTTCTGCTAAAAGTACCACTTTTCCAATAAATCAAATTCCAAGTAATGACAAAGCAAGCAGACTTGAATCTCACAAAAGTCATTACTTTAATGTGTTAAAAGCCAAGGAGATAAAATAGCATTGTTTTTTTCTCTCAATCTGCTGGTTTATGGAGGTGCAGGTGGCCTAATGGTTAACAGCACAGAGAATGGAATCAGCGAACTCCAGCCGAGACAGTTTGGATTCATTTAGCACCAATGCCCTTGGGAAAGGCATGAATCCGTCTCTTCTACCCCATACCCCCAGCTATGACTAAATAGCAGGACAGACTGCATTCTCTAGCCATGATTGGAAATCAGTTTGGGAGATGGACAATTCCAAACCAGAGAGTGGGGCCTCCTTAAAGCAGATGGATGCCAACTTTGACTCCCTTCTGGCAGATCCTGCAGCTAAGCTGATGCCAAGCCTATTGCTCTAAAAGAGATTTTCCTTTGGACTACATCAGCAAGTCGACTGGACATCCCAGGATCTCCATACTCTTCATCCAGGCTTGCACTTTGAGGAGGTCACTTTAGACAGAAGGAGGCCTTCTATATGCTGGTTTAATTTGATAAGGTCATTTTTAAAAATGGACAAGATGTTAATTTCAAAAGAACATTGACAAAACTGACTCAAGGAAAAATGTTTGCAGCACTCTTTGCCAAAAATTATTGCATATAAAATGTCTTGATACACTGTACGGTAAACTCAATCTTCAACTGAATACTCAGCTCAGTGACGGATGATAAAATTTTGTCCGATTTTGGGAACACTATTGTCCTATTGTTTGAGAAGACTGATCTGGCAACCCTGAGTACAATTCAGACACACAGTTAAAGTGCAGACACAGGCCTTTGGTCCAAATCCAAATTTCATTTGCTATATATCAAACGTATTACGGTAAAGTAAAATAGAGTTATCTGCCGCTTTTACAGATTAGAGTTATTCGCCCTTGGTTCCAGGAGCCTCCCCACGAGGATGTGGATATTTGGAGAGAATAAAAAGGACTCCACGTGTTTTATACGGAAGACTCATGTTGATATCTCTTTGTCCGAGTCGAGTATTGGTTCTGTTTACTTCTTGGCTTGTGTTTTCTTTAATCTGGTTGAGTATAACATTACCCATTCCTTGCATCAAACCCTAACCAGCTACTTATCACAGACAAAGACAGATTCCCAGGTAAAACAGAAATGATAACCACATTGACAAAAACAGTGTCAGACTTACGGGGTTCCCCAATCTTTAGAATTTCACAAAGGATCTTCGTCAAATAGATGCTGGCCTGAGCAAATGGACAGTCATGTTCATCAGCACGACTACAGTTCTCCAACACAACCTAAATAACGCAAAAGAAAATCATTACCTACTTTTGAACTTGGGGATAACACCAATACATTCATATCAATGAAACAAGATTCATAAACAAGCAGCAAATAAGATGTCACAGGTCAGATGGATGAAGTACAAACAACAGAATAAAATTAATAGAAGAATCTGTGTAAATGGAATTAACAAGAAACAGGATTGTATGAGGGTGGACCAAGAATTCTGTAGCCATACAGATTTAACATGATCAAAATTCAGCTATGTGATTTATGGAGAAGCATTGGGTTAAGTGCATTGACAAGGAAGGAGATTATGTTTAAAAATAGATATTTATTGTGTAAAAGAAATGCTTCTTTTTTTTTTTTTCTTTCCATTATGATATACAAGATTCCATACATTATTGAAATTATGCCAAAAGACATTCATAGATGTTTAATGTTCTAAATTGGACAACTGGATCAAAATTTATTATGATCTTGAAACCTGATTTTGAAAAAGAAAGTCGCATTTGACAAAATACTGTTAACCCTAGCCTTTAAATATTTCATGAAAATTGATATTCTAACATTTTGGAGAGCAAAAGAAACTTATTAAAAGATAAAAAAAAAAAAATCAATTTAAAATAATAAATGCACTCAAAACTATAATACTAGTTTTTTTACATTAATTTTTGATATGATGGCAGCATGGAGGTGGCATTATGATTACTGGCAAGGAAAAGAGAATTGGCAAACTGAATTACAATTCAGGCTGAGGATGTTTATGTTCACTTAACACTAATACTCTAGAGAAAGGTATGAATCCACTTCATGCATTCTGTTCCATCGTCAGATATCTGGATATGTTTCATCACTGGCATACTAGGATGGGTGACTGAGAAAATGTCTCAGTGAGCACATAGTTATGGGAGAGTAGTTTGCTTATCTGCCTGCTCAGACAAAGCCATTACCCCAATAGTAAACACTGACAGGGATTAATCAGTTACATTAAATACAAATTTGAAGTGGTTTTTTTAAAAATCTTTTCATTAAATGCTTTATCAATAAATGCTGTCAGAAACTCTGAGATGAAGATCTATAATATTATTCTGCTTTTGGTCTAACACTTTCAGGAGTAACACGAGGGAAAGGATAGGTAGTTTAATAAGAGGATAAGTTTAATGAGGGTAGGAGGAGAGAGGGCAGAAAAGAAAGTATCTTTAATAAAAGGGTTGGAAGGAAGAGGACAGAAAAGAAAGTTAGGTAGTTTACCGAGATGGTTGGAAGATTTTTGCATAAGAAAGTAAAGCATCTTTCTATAACATTTAGATAAAAACATGGACAGGCAACAAAGATTGGAAGGGATAAGAGAATAAGATGATACTGGAGAAGGGTGAGAGAAGAGCAGAGGCATGAGATAATGGATAATCTTAACACCCATGTAATTTCCACACATTCAGCTAGTTATTATCCGAAGGATTATTTATTCAGACTATTATCTTCATCTTTCAAGGATTTTCAGGATCAGTTCAAAGCTTTGAGGGATTACTAGATACAACATGTGCCCAAGGAAGACCAAAGAACATATTAATTCACACATTCACAGCAACAAAGCTGAGGATATTAGTCCAAATAATTCATGAAATAAGGTGTTTGAATTATTCATAAAAGAGAAGTTATAACCAGACCAGTGGTTCCC
The DNA here is from genome assembly GCA_006491835.1 of Architeuthis dux. Classification (NCBI taxonomy): domain Eukaryota; kingdom Metazoa; phylum Mollusca; class Cephalopoda; order Oegopsida; family Architeuthidae; genus Architeuthis; species Architeuthis dux. Next base: position 1,937,865 of record VCCN01002048.1, read on the forward strand.
AACCTTTGAGTCATTCCCCACTTTCATCAATAAGATTAGTAACCCCCCCCCTCTTCCATTTAAGTAAGTTACAACAAATAATTTCAAAGTGTATAATTAGACAGCTTTATACCAAGAATTAGTTTAATTTTATAATTGTACAGCTGCTGCTGTGTATTTGTTACTCAAAGAAAGCAAGCAAAAATAAATAGGAACACTGCATTTGAAATTCCAATTTATTACAAAAAAATAAGAATTCTACTATCGTAATTGATATACACATCAATGTGATCTGTGTTTTCTTGCTACTAGTTCTTTGATTCGTGGATCTATAAGCACATCTTAAATCATTCTCAACTTGGAGCTTATTTCGAGCCTTCAACTTGATAGGGTTTTCTGCATTTCTATCTATCTCCAGACTGGATTTTTAATTTTACCTAATAACCTTATTCCCCACCCCAGTTGGGAACCACTGAACTAGACAAAGAAAGTATTAAGCAGATATAGAGTTGCCAGATTTGGTCAGATGGGGAGATAAAATTTGGATTATCTCCATTTCTGGCTAAAATAGGCAACCCTGTGCCCAGCCCATTAAAATTGCGTGTGTTAGTTATATAATGTGGTCAATACTAAAATACTGAAAAGGGAAGCAAAACAATTCAAAATATACTCACTTTTACGTAATTATCACTGTGGTAGCGAGCAAAATATAACATACAATCCAAGGCTAGCATACCGGGAGGAGTTTGCCGAAAATCCTCTAAAGGATTGGCAATATTCTGTGAAAGAAAAATTTTTTTTTTTTTAAATCTGAATTTCTATGAAAAAACATACAAACTTAAACAATTCACTAATTAAAAATTAACAGCAAAATGAATAAACAGTTAAAAATGTTCAGAGAAGTACCAATTAGAACATCTTTAAACCAGCAAAAGGAAAAATCAAGTTAAAGACTGAAGACATTTTGAAATCTAACAAGTAGCAAAGAAAACTAGGCTTACTGTAAATCCAAGCTTCTTGGCATCTTTTGAAGTATCCTTTGTGAAATCACGACTGACAATTATGGTTTTTCTGGAAGATACCTCACCTTCAAAATCAAAGGCGATTTTCTGAAGTTCAGTTATGTCTTTGGCATTCTAGAAAGGAAAAATTACAATCTGAAAAAACTTCATTTCAACAAAGTCATCTTTTTGCTATTTGGGAGATTGATCCCTGGTTTACTTCTTAATTATGCGTAAATACTCTATATTGAATATATATTTTAACAAATAAAACCAAAAAGTTGTCAAATAAAAATGAATTTATTATATATAAAAAAAA
>VCCN01002048.1:1981762-1993995 GCA_006491835.1 Architeuthis dux
TTTTTGATTGGTATATTTAAAAAGTTATTTTTAATACTTTTTCCTCCACGTTTTTTCTCTACACACATCTTTATTTTAGCAAATGATAAAGTGACCAAAGAGAAACTAAGGATACTCGTTCATGTAAATTATGAAATTTGAACTTGTAATGATGATAAAAACTGGTAACCCCCCCACCCCCTGCATGTGGGGAAAAATGTTCCTGCCATTCGTAATAAGCTTGTCTACACAGTCAGCTGAAATTAATCTCGGTTTTGTTAGGGGTCAAATACTAAAATGGCAATTTTGAATCGACACATCAAGTGCTGAGGCCATTGAAACAAGATGAAAGTTCTAGAATAGCCCAAACAAATCGTCCCAGTGAAGGGAACCAAGTTCTACAGTATTTTACCAGTACAAATACAAGATGTAATATATTCGTCAATGTGGCTTAAAGTTGTGGATGGTGCATTTAAAGGACACGCGTAATTGAATAAATGGCAATATACGTAAACTAGTCACATTACTTGAGTACACGTCTTGTTAACGTGGATTTGACCATGAAACGCATTTATATAACGCGAGCAGTGGCTTTGTGCCAAAATTAAGCTACACTACATAAAGCAACCAGTAAGCAACATTCCTGCTCAGGTCCTTCATTCCTGCCTTTGGGTGCAGTTGGACGAAATGAGATGAAATAGCCGTTGTTCGACTTAGATGATTACAGAACAAGAAACTTTTTCTCTTCATTCTCTTGCATTATATGTTAGAATAAAGCAAGATCTCTCAACTATAACCAGAGCCAAGTGAGTTGTATTTTCTGCATTCTACCATTAGATTAGAAGATCATTATCCAAAGAAAGATCAAAAGCTGCAATCAAACATTAATAAAAAATTTTAAAATGAGCCTCATCCAATGGCAGCGCTAGGCCAGGGCAAAAATTTAATGTTAATGTGAAATTATAAATTATATAAAAACTTGGCCTGCCCTCATAGTTGTCTGGCCAAACCTTGCCCGGTTCAAAATGCTGGCGCTGCCACTGACCTCAACCACTCCACACACTAAAAAGTAATTAAATTAAAACTGTTATGGCTACTGGTTATCCTGTTGAATTGTTAATTTGAGAATAGTATGATTGAGAAATGGAGAGTCTTACTCTCAATCTTCAAACAAGGCAGATAGATTTTTTTCTGCATATTAGAGGAAGCCACACACACAGGTTGGAGTGGTGTTTTTTTTTTTTCAAGATGTTAAGAATTGTTATGGAGTGCTCACCTACACCGAGGGGTTACGTAGACATATGTTGTTTGCGGAAAGAAACTGATGTGGCAAGACATGAAAAGCAACGAGACAGAGGAGAAAATAACAGATAAAACAGTTCAGTGTGTGAGGGGAACAAAATGGAGAGAGAACAAACAATTTTTGAAGGACAACAAAGCAGAATGTACTTATGATACAGACATAAGTTTATATGAAATCAAATGATGGATAATTTTATGTCCAACAGAATCTGATAATTATAATGACATTTACTAGTTGAAAAACCTATATTTGTCCGATGCTGGTGTGAATAAAGAAAGTTCTCATGATAGGCAGGAGTCTTTTTATTCCTACACTTTGCTCGCATTTCTACTCTCATGTACATATTTAGGCATGAATATAATGTTGTTCTCTATGTCAACAGTATGAAATCAAATGATGGATAAAATGTATATCAGACAGAATATGATATCAAATATAGGTTCTCAACTAATAAATGTCTTTATCATAAGTTTATATACAGACATTTACAAACCCGTAACATAACAGTTTGAAGAAATCAACAAAGAAATTCTGTTTCACAAAACAAAATTCTTTTCACAAGTAGAAAGTCAATGGGGACTGTTAATTCAAGTTCACACGTGGAGTGGGACTAGACCCCTTTGGAATAGCAATCCAGCACTGCCATTTCTTTTCCTTTATGGTAGTGGCAGGTGTTGACACATCTAATTCTTCACTGCTGTTTTTGGGAGAGAAAAACAATATGTGTTTGCCTGCATTCAATTCCAGGCTGCTACCGATTGAGAGGCAGGAAAAAAAAAAACAACACATCTGTCGTCTACTTCTTGACAGCTACCAATTCAAATTCCAGCACTCCAATGTTCTCTCGGCTGATTGGTCTCTTCTGCCAATTAGCACCCAACATACATTTTTAAACTCTGCAAAGTGACGAAACACCATAGGAATATTGTCTTTTGCTATGCTCTTATATTTAAGAAGAATGCTGTCATTTCCTCAAGTGTATATAGATTGCTAAATGGATAAACCAATATTTAAAACGATAGTAATATTTCTCTAGATTATTAAAATTTATCTATTATTTATTAAATAAAAAATGCCTCTATATATACAATTTACATTAAAATACACATTATTTCAAGTGATAAAAATTAATAAATTACAAGTTTATCAGTAGAGAAATATTTACCAGGCACATTTTATTTTAAATTCTTTTTCCTAAATTCTTCTATATTTTTCAGCTGATTACTCCCAAAATTGACCTATTAATATATTTCTATCCCAGATGATCTAAATTTATCCAAATTATTCTTAAATTTATTTATACTTTTATAATATAAATATGTTCTATTCTTAAATTTTAAAATTACAATGCATTCTCCAAGTATAAATTTCTTTCAAAAGCATATTGGAACCGGCTTCATTGAGTTGCATACTTTCCACTAGTGCCAGGGATCAGTGTTCGAACCAAGCAGAATTTTGAGTGTTGAGTTTCAATGCAGGTTAGCCTTCCTCACTTGAAAGATCTGTGCATTACAACCTACTTATATTGCATCACGTCATCATTTAGTTTTGTGGCATTCTAAGCTAAACTTAATAGAAATCATTAATATTTACTTACTGTCCTATCAATTTCATGTGTGGCCATTCTATTCTGGTATATCTAATGAAAAGATTATTTTGTATTTTCACATTTTCCTTGATTTGTCACACTTGATTTTAAAGTGGTTGCCATTGTCTTTTATTGACTAAATCTATTCCATTCAACTCTGAATTTACAGAGTATGTTTCCTGCTCTTTTTCAAAGCTATTCATCTTTTTACATTGTCAAACTCATTAATGAGGTAGGGAATTTTTCCCTCTATAACTTTCATTAATACTTATGAGAAAAAGATTATGATTTAGAGCATAGCCCCCTCTAAGCAGTGCACTTGTGCACACGTTTTGCAACCAGTGCACAAAAGAAAATGTGTGCACAAAAGAAAATGTGCACACAAAAGATTTCAAATTCTGTAGAAAGTGAGTCAATATTTTTTTCAATACAAACTCAGTAAGCTATGTCAAATTCAAGTGTGCACATACTTTTGTCAGAGGAAATAAAATTGCACAACAGAAGATTTTTGCACTCACTGACTAAATTAATGTTCCCTCTAATTTTTTGTAGAGTTTCAGAATGGCTGCCGCTCCAACGGCCACGTCGCAGCTGCTGATGGCCAATTTAAAGTCAAAGAAGCAGATGACAAGTTCAACATTTTCTCACTTTTTAAATTCAAAATGACGTGTTCATTTACCAGAAAAAAAGAAATGCTGTACCTAAACATGGTAGGCCTGCGGCACCTACATATATTGCCCATTGCAAGTAACAAGAGATTTTTTTAACTTGAACTGGAAATTACTTTCAGGGAGTTGAAACACTACTCATAACAGCATTTTTTTAGGGTTAATCTGCTGTCATCTGCTTCTTTGACTTTAAATTCACCATCAGCAGCTGTGACTCGGCCACTGGAGAGGTGGCCATTTTGAAACGGGAAAGGTAACAATAGCCCAATTTTAAAACCATTTTTTGTGGTACAATGGTTAGTATGCCCATCTTGTAAACTGGTTCACTAGTGTAATGAGTTCAAACCTAATTGGGTGCCCCACTACAGTGCCCTTGAGCCAGAATAAGATAATCTTAGTAAATAACTATTTCTGTTGCTAATAGATATGATTATATATCAATTGTGTACATTATTGAATGATTATTTCTTGACAGAAGCTAACCTGGTCATATTTCTTTTTGAAGAAATGCTGATGGTTTTTTTTTTTGTAAATTATTAAAAAGAGCCTTTAATTTTCAGGTCCTGGCAAAGATGAAGTCATGTATCTAAAGTTAAGATCAAATTTAAAGATATTTTTCAAATGAAACAAATTTTCACCTTGAATATTTAAAAAATTTAGCAAACTTAATTGCCTAAGATGTTATGATGAAGACAATATATTGGATGTAGGTAATTTACATCCTTATAAGTGACTAAAAAGAAAAATAATTATCATTATTTTTCATAAAATGTTTCTTTATAGAAACGTCTGCATTCATTTTTAATGACCAAGAATTTAAAAATAAATGTGATGGAAGAACTACTGATGTACTGAGAGTAGACAAAGTCTGGCACAAGGTCACTCACTACAGCTAATGAAAATATGTTTTCTACTGTATGACAAGCAAATCCTTCAGTGTTATTATTTGTTGAAAAACATGAGAATTTACGTACCACAATCATGGCCAAGTAAAAAGGAGTATTTATATGTAATTTTTTTTTCATAAAAAAAAACCCAAAACAAACAATTTTTTGTGACCAATATCTTTTTCAAGGTTAATTCATATTCTTCGATGTGACGGTTGCTTGGCTGAGTGTTCCACAGAATAGTCACTCTGGTATCCATAAAATACCCTTGTGGACCTCTCGCTTCCTGCACTTGAAGTTAGCAATCATATGTGGGGACATAGCTGCAAAGTGATGGTTGTAGCATCAACTTGTTTGGGCATAATGTGCAGTGTGTGTATTTGTCCACTATGTGTTGTCCTGTGATGATGCAGAATGTCTCGAGGAGATCAGCACGGGTTCTCTACTTAAGAGTTTCCAGATTCAACTTCTGGAGTCAGGTCTGTAACTTAAATGCTGGATTTGGGGGATTAATTTTGTTGCTCTGCATTGCGCACCTTCAACTGCATCTATGCTGTACTCATATCTGGGAGACCATTTCAAACATAATACAAAGAGAAAATCAGATGTGAACAAATTAAGAGAGAAGAGGCAAGATAAAAACTTTAGAAGCAAAGAAACAAACAACAATTTTTTTTTTCTTTCTTTTTTTTAAATAGACTGTATTAAAAATCTCTAGCCCAAGAAAATGAATACAACTTCATGGTCAACCAACTCTTAATATGGATGTTTGTACACAGCTATTGGAACCAGGGACCAAGTTCATTATTTTTCCTCTGTCATTTTTGAATAAGTTTAAATTGTTTATAATGTTTTTGCATCCACAAATGAGGCATCACTGCAACTCAATAATTTATTCAGACCAACATCTTTACTGATGTTGTAAAACAAGAAAAGAAAAGAAAAAAACAAAAAAAAAAGAAAATTAGTTTGTCAATTAATGTACAAAATTTTAGAGAATAATCCATTCTATCTATAAAATAAAAAATTTAAAAAAAAACATCTCAAGTTGCATTCGTTTAATTTTTCAAACTTTGCAGGGACAAAATTTTTGAAAAATGGAAAAAGCTAAGAAAAAGTCCCTTTGAAAGCTTTCAATAAATCAAAGACAATGTTGTGCAGCAGAATTTGAAGACAGTAAAAAAAAAACCTTTTTAGTCTATAATTTTTCTTCAGTGTTTAAAAGCCTCAGTGTGAAGGGCTTCTTAAGGAGTCACGAAACAAGGGAGATAAGCACGAATATTCCATGCTATCGTAGAAATTTACAATGGAAGAAGAAGTAAAAAGTTCTTCATTTTTCCACAAATCCCAACTTTTTAAGCTAACCTTTCTAAAACCATTTTTCCTTCTGCAGTTTTTTTTATCAAGTTAATTTTGACACATGGCTGATTATTTTTTTTTTTAGTTTTTCGACTTTTTAAAATTACTTCTTTGCTTCTTCTTCAGGTGAATTTATTTTTATCAAAATTCAAATTTTAAATTTTCTTGGGATTTCAAAAAATTACAAAAATTTCTTTCCAGTAACTGTTCAAACAATTGCCTTGTGTGTTTTTTTCTTAATAAATGTTAATTTAATTAAATAAATGAAGGATTCAATGATGAGAAACGGTCATGAAAAAAAAATAAAAGAGTATTTTCAATCTTATTTTTACCCGAACTCATCACCTTATTTTTATTTTTACAAAAGTTTTCTTGCATATTTTGTTTTGTCTCTCTGATTCATTTTTGCAAATGAAATTTATTATTTTGTGCAGTTTTTTTTGGTTGACAGTGAAAGTGATAAGACAGTCAAGGATACAATCTCACACATTTGCATTTTCCCTTTAAAAAAAAAGAAAAAAAAAAGGAAAAGAAAATGACAAAAAACCTCTACATTCACTTTCAAACTTATCCATGCCCACCCTAGTCTAAGATTTTAGCAGTCTACTTTCACTCTGCCAGATCCCTGCTCTTTTTTCGAATGTACATTACTGAACCTCAAGTTAAGTCGGCATGATCGTTTTTGACAGAGATTTTCGACTGAAGGGTCTCCGCCAGAGTCCCGTTTCCTCTTGCTGTATCGGAGACTCCTTGAAGCCTTGTGGTCACTCATCAGTTGCTGCTGCCATGCAAAGAAACGCTTCAACATGTGCTGCTTCTCGGCTGGACATTTCTCCTCTTTACTGTGGCTTGAGAACTGCATGCAATTAAAGGACAGTGGCCGAGCGGGATTGCTGTTGTTTTCCGATGATTGCCGAATGCCCTTTTCACTGAGCTTACGTGATGATTCATCATCGGAGTGGCTAGTTCGGGAATGTTGATTGTGAGAATTGTTTGAGGAGCGCAAGTGGGGACCCGGATTCTCAGAGATATTCTGTGTGTCTGCCAAGTGTGCACTGAGAAATCGTTTTGTGATTCTCTCCCTCAGGTCAAGTCTCCCATTGGAGGTTTTCGTGGTAGAAGTGGGTGTGGGCGATTTGGATTTCACAGACTCGGCAGTATCAGCAGTGCAGGGGGCCAGCTGATCATCCAAGGATTTTTGAGTCCGAGTACGCAGCATCTTTGGCCGCAAACTGAGTCTTCGCCGCACCCGAGGTAATGTGGCTGCATTTTGGTTGTTCAGACCAGTGTCTCTCCTTTCCACTGTCGCTGTTGCAGCTGCTGGCGGAGAGTCTTTGTTCTCACTGCTCTCATTCCCATCATCTTTGATATTGGCATTATGGTCTATTTCTCCAGTTTCTACACATCGGTTAGCAGACGTTGTGTTGTTGCCATTACCGCTGCCTCCTCCTCCGCTGTCTGCAATCCTACTGTCTTCAGACTCATCTCCAGACAGGCAGATAGAGAACCTCATTTTGGATTTGCTCGTTTTGTGCTCGATTTCATTCTCGAGGTCTGCTTCCATACAGATGGAAACATTTGAAGACTGGTCTTTGCTAGAGTCCAGGTCTGATGTGGCACCGCCTGGAGAGGAATTCACTGGACACACAGATCCCGATTTGTTGGCTAGAGATTCATCTTCTATTTTACTTTCATCCGATTTTTTGCCTTGATAGCCTGTCCGGTTATTGTGGACGATTATCTTATTGGTATCATTTAGAGATAAGGGTCTTGTGGTCCTAGTGTCATTCTCGTGTGCAATTGGGTGGCTCTTCCGTTGCACAGTGGCACAAATAGGGGGCTGGTTTGCAGCAGAAAGGCCGACCAGGTTTGCAGCAGCATTTTGCCCATTGGGGCCAGGCAGCAGGTGGTACTTGAGATAAGCATTTATATCCATACTGAGCTTCTGCTGTTTGCTCAGCTGCAGGATTCTGTCTTCTCTTCGTCGCCGTAAACGTTCCAGTTTGCTTGGACCCATTGTGTCGATCATGACAATAACACACGTCGTGTTGTCTGCCTTCAGCATGCGCTCATTCCACTTCTGGAGGGCATAATTAACTAAGTGTTCTGCTGGGTTGTTCCAGTAGGTCAGAGGAGAAAACTGCAAAAACATAAGATAAAGAAAGAAACACATTATGTGTGTGTGTGCATGCATGCATATATGCATATATATATATATATATATAAATAAAAATAATCCAAATCTGCATATTGTGATGGCACAAACAGCTTCATTTATACTTTCTACAAGGTTTTTTATTTCTAATGAACCGACAAAGTATTTTTATTCCAATGTCCAAAATTTTATAAAAGAAATAAAAAATGAGAATGTTTAGAACATTTTCAGGTCTTTAACACATTCACTGCTACCCTGGATAATGCAACATTCAGTGCAACAAGATAAAAACATCTTCTGCTCAGTGCCGCAAGCCACAATCTGAGTCTAGTGTGTTGCCATAGCTAGTTATATTGCCTAAAATAAAACTATGGAATGGACACACATGTGCATCAGAGGCAATATGCAATATAATGCAAGACATGCGCGTTATGTGGCAGTGAACATGTTAAAAAAATTAGAGAGTATTGAAATATTTTCTGCAAGTAGGTGCATTCTGCTCTACCAACTTTAATTAATATAGAGGAAGCTGTTTATTATAATCAAAAATAAGGTTATCAAACGGCTATTGTTATCAAAATCAGTCAGTCTCAAATACTATTTAAAATGAAATAAAAATAAATTTCAAATGAGGTTTTATAATGTAAAGTTGTTCATAACAATGACTTTATAACAATGAATATTAATTGTTCAAATTTTATATCCTTTTTATAATTATTTCATTATTGTTATCCAAAAGAGCCAGTCCCAAAGTGATCGCAATAAGAGTCTTCTGCTGTATATAATTTAATTTGAATAGGACATGTGAAAATAAGCGAATAAAGTGAATTATGTCCCTTTCATATTAACTGAGATAACACATGAGCCAAGTCCAGAAAAGTTTATGTGAATTTAACCTCAGTAGCTGTTACTATTAAAATTCAATTCTCTTTACTTACAGAGATTAGCATTAGAGTAATACTGCTTAGACTTGTAAGTGGTTGGAACGTTAGCTCTAGGATAATATTTAACCATATTCATAGCAGTATAATAATGAAAAGATCTCAATCTTGTTTTATTATATAGTGTTATTTAAGATGAATCATGTAGCACATACTTAAATTCAAACTTCCACATTCAGCATATAAATATCCATATAAAAACTTTATTATATCCTAAATCAGATTCAATAATACATACATCTTACCAGAACTGAGCCACTATTTCTTAGATTTAAACTGAATAGCAGATGTCATTTGCAAATATTTTCCAAACAATAACTTGATTACATAAGGACTATAACTAAAAGAAGGTTATTACTTTTCTTTTACATTTTTTGATTGGAGTAAGGTTCTGCATATAGCATAAAAAATGTGTGACAAATTTGTAGAGCACAGTGAATGCTCATGTATCAGGTTGTAATATAAAGTTTTTTTGTTTTTTTTAATTCTTAAAGAGAAATTAAATTATCAGTGATTGCAGAGTTTCAGTGCAAAATCTAGACAAGAACTGAGCTCAGGTGGCAGTTTAGAGCCTTTCATTTAGTGACATTAGCCATCATTGATAAAGAAGTACAACTTCTGTTAATAAATTTAGATAAACGTTTTCACAAAATAGTTAACCTGGAATATTATACATAGCAAATGTGATACAAAATTCTAAAACATGGATCTGGTTTTGCAGGTTAGCATGACTGTTACACCTTAAAAAATATTGATGTTCAAGTGGCAAACAATGATTAGCTACAGGTAACAGCAGAGTAAGAATGAAGAATTATTGTTGTGCGTCCATGACACTGACAGGCTGTTTGTGTAGTTTGATATTGATCTCATAGTGCAGTGGTTAGTGTATTGTCTCGCAAATTGATAAGTTCTATTTTAACTTGATTTAGTCAAACATGGCCTCACGTATATATAAATACCAAACAAAAACCAAGATTGATAAGAGGAAGTGATAGATTATTTCTTGAATATTATCATTATGAAAATAGCCTATAAACCTAGTTGAAACAAAGTGATTAGTCAAAAATTATACTGTATGCTAATGACATTTTTAAAAAACAAAAAACAACATAGATATAATAAAAAAAGGAGTTTAAAAAAAACATTAGTTTTAAGAGTATTAAAAGTATACATATGAATGCAAAAACCAGCCTTATACATGATTTTCTTTCGCAAACAAGATGGTGAGGGGAAAAAAGAAAGAGGTTACACTCACAATGTCATTCACAACTAATTGGTCAAATTTTCGCTCATTCTCCACCACAACCATCACAGCTTCGAGTGGAGTGAGCATATTCCATAGGCCATCGCTGCCTAGAATTAGACATTTGTCATTTTTGGGTAAGAGGCTGTGTACAGACACATCAGGCAGGGGGGAAATAATGAAATCTCCACGGGCCGAGTTGAAACTCCATAAGTCACCTGAAAATAAAAAGTTTTTTTTTTTTTAATCCCTTATAATAAAATCCATTTCATGGTAGATATTTCAGAGTTACACAATGCAATTTGTAAAATAAAGCACTTGTGGATTTGAGCAGATCAGTTAACTGATTTTTATATATATATAAATTTTAAAAAATGGCTAAAACCGGGTACAGGGAAACACAAATGGCTCGGTTTCATTTGTTTGACTGTTAGCTTGGGCATGATGGGAGATTGAACACAGAATGCTAAGGTAACAAATGTTTGGAGAATATTGATGATAGAGTTCATTAAATAATAATAGCTAATTGTCCCATATAGGAATGTAATTTCTAAACACATAAAACAGAGCTGATTCTGTTGAGGGCTCGCATTTGCAATCAGGTACAAGACTTGGATGGTACAAAATAAGGTTAGTAATCTTCTTTTTTTAAAAATTCTTCGGGTTGAATATGTTGTTTGACTATTAACTAGAAAAAGATAGATTTATTACTGGTATTCGGACTGATGATGTCAGTGTAGGTTTACATCGGTCAGATAAAACATTTTATTATTTAAATAGGGGAGAAAGCCTAGTCATATTAAATTATATACTTATTGAGTTAAATATTAAATTACCATATTTTTTATTGAGTTAGATATTTTTTAAACTGTGGCCTGTAATTTTCGACAAGTACTGCAATGTCCATTTTTAGACAAAGAAATTTTAAAGAACTAGCAGGACCCATGAAAACTCAACGGGTGTTGACAACTAAGATTATCCATTATCTCACATGCATCTGCTTTCATTTTCTCCCTTATCCCTTCCATGGACTGTTGCGGTCCATGCTTTTATCTAAATGTTATACAAACATTGATTAGTTTCATATGCGAAGATGTTATTACACCCTCAGTAAACTAGCCAACTTTCTTCTCTGCCCACTTCCTTCATACCCTCTAATTAAACTACTTAACTTCTCCCCTGCATCTTTCTAAATAAAATCAGGAACAGGTCTGGTTAGTCAATCAATAGGAACTGTCACGTGACTGACGTCTTTTGGCAGCATGCTGTGTTGTGGTTGATCAATTAAAAAATTGGAAAAAGGGGTGATCAATGAATAAGTTTTGTAGGGCTGTGTTGTAATTGAACCCTCCACTAAGAGTTGATTTTTTTTTTAGATATAAGGAATAAATTTTTTCAATTTTCAGCCCTCTAGCGCCATTGGTATGGCCTCTGTGTGATACATACATAGCCAGCCAAACCCACTTGAAAATTGAAGAAACCTACGTTGACAGTTTTGGTTGAAGGTTTCTTACAGCTACAGGGTGTAGCTAAAGGTTATAACATCAGACTGAAAATGAGGTCGTAATACATAGGAATAGCTCAATGGTTATAACATGGGATTAAAATGATGAGGTCTAACTACATGGGAAGAGCGCAATACTTATAACATTGGACTTAAAATGATGAGGACTTACCGCATGGGAATAGCTCAATGGTGTTAACATTGGACTCAATACATATAACATTGAACAGGACATGTTGAGGATTTACTGCATTTGAATAGCTATATGGTTATAACATTGGACTTGAAATGATGTGGTCTTACAGCATGAGAATATCCCAATGGTTATGGCATTGGACTGAAAATGTTTAGTTCTTATTGCATGGGAATAGTTCAATGGTGTTAACATCAGACTGAATATGATGAGGTTCTATTGCATGGAAATAGCTAAAAGGTAATATAATATATGGGGGGGTGGTTCAATTTTCAATGTAAATTTATGCTAAATGGGTCCCTTAGTTTGTGTCTAACAGCGTTCATGCTTGTTTTTTTTGAAAATTTGGACTTTGTTATTTTTTAAATTCACCTCCAAAATAGGGTTTTAGTGGGGGGTTTCAATTTTCAATG
>VCCN01002048.1:1998388-2009524 GCA_006491835.1 Architeuthis dux
ATATATATGAAATCAATATGTATTTAATTTTCTTTTTAAATCAAAGATTGCTTACAGAAAACAAGTTGTTTAGAAGCTCAGAAGAGAAAAAAAACAAAAAAACTGAATTTTTACAGACATCTAGGAATGTGTCCAAATTTACCCATTATACACAACTTTGAAACAAAAAATGCACTCCATTATAATTAGCTATAAAACATAGCTAATTATAATGGAGTGCATCTTTTTTTTCAAAGTTGTGTATAATGGGTAAATTTGGACACAAGACAAAAGAAAGAATTGGAACACTGGCATAGTCAACAGAATATGATTAACCTCTGCTTTTTGGAGCAGCTAATAAACTAATCAGTATCTGAAACAGTTCTACAAAATCTCATTTTTTTTGACAGTGAAAATGAAAACTGATAAAGCTATAATCATCATTCCAAGTATTAACTCACCTTAGTTAACATAAGAGCATGAATGTCAGAGTGGTCTCCTTGGAAACCAAGTGCAACTCCAGAATCGCCCACATGACCAATGTACAATTTACTGTACTTGATAATGGCAATGCTAGCTGTTGTCCCTGAAGTGCTGGGGAATCCACTTAATGTTTTTGGCCAGTTATCTGAAAAATGAGGGAAAAAAGTAACAATTTACAAATGATTGCTGCTAGAGAACAAACATTAACACTCAAGTAAAACACATAAATCCAAAGAAATATTTCTGTCAATTGCAAACTGTTGTTATATTTTTAATGATTAAGACAGGTATGGTCCTATCTCCTCCCAGCATTCTGTGTGAGACACATGCATTTTGATACAATCTCATGCTCACACGCATGAAAAGGAAAAATTCTCATGCATTTTATAACATTTTTTAGATTTATTTAGATTTATTAAATTGGTTTAGATTTCTGATAAAAAAAAAAAAATCAAAAAAAATCTTTTTTTTTTTTAGAACTTTAAAACTCATTATTTTGAAAGATCACATAAAACTTTTGAAACATGTTTTAAATAGACTTCTGACAACACTTAATTTCAGTAGCTGATATGCCCTGAAACGTAATTTTATCCAATCTTGGATACATAATTTTCAAAATTTACTGACAGAGCATGCCCCCCCCCCCTTAGAGGAAGGGGGGGGGGTTCCACATGATTCTCACTCATTTTCAACATTGAAACTTGACAGGTATGCAGCACTAATATTTTACTAATATAGAAAATTTTAAATTACAGCAGCAAGAACTTGACATTCTCACATCACAGTAAAAATATTTTGCTTCCTGTTGTAAAGTATACAAATAATATTCAATTCAATTTCATATAACCATTTGTAGCCCTGTCAGTTAAACTTCCATGCAGGAGACTAGATATCTCACCGCCCAGCCACTAATTGATTAAATATTCTTATGCATTACACTGTATTTTAATTCCTTTAATTCCTTTTATTACTTCAATTACTTAATGGCAATGTTTACAGTGAAGAATGTCACTGCATTTGTAGGTGGAACTAAAAATTGAGAGAAACATTTAAAGCAAACAAAACTTTATTCTCTAAGAAGATTTAGTGAGGCTCATTAATATCATTTCACTAAATGAAAACTCACCAGATTTTAAAGAGTCAGTCTTGAAAATTCTTTGCACTCAAAATCGCAAACTAGAGTAGCCAAAAATGTTAATGTTTACAAGAGAGAACAATGGAATAATAATAACCTATTTAAATATCACTATTAATCATCTACATACCCATGTTTTTGCTTAAAAGAGTAGATTTCCAGTTATAGGTTCATACTAAGAACCATATATTACTGTAACCCCCATCTCAAACCGTTGAATATAAAACATCAAATCAAAGGAGAAACGGATAAAAAAAAAAAGAAAAAAAAAAGAAGAAATCACCATATAACAAAAAAGCATGCAACTTAGTCCCCTTTGTACTGTTATAACTAAAAACTGAACCAAATGATGAAAGAATCTTTTATCAGGGTGCCAAGAATCTTTTATCAGAGTGCCAAGAATCTTTTGCTTTTAATTTTCTTAGCCAACTACCTGGAACTCAGTGAACATCACTAATAGAAGAAGCAGGTCTAGACTGGAAAGTTGCTCATTTTTTTTCTCTTTAGATGTAAAACTTAATGTATATTTATCTTTAACAAGAAAGGGAACATGCTTGAGGTTGGAAAGTGGAACAAAGAGAGGATTACTGGTAAGAAGGGCAGAGAGGAAAAGATGAGGAGAAAAGAGCAAGAGAGAGTGAAGGTGAGATAGTTGGAGAGAAGAAGAGCATATGATGAGAGAAGGAAAAATAGTTACCATGTTTGGGACAAAGAAGGTAATTCAACTATGTCTTTGGATTTTGGCTAATTTCCATGCTACCTGCCTGCTTATTTAGATTGAGACTAACATGAAAACAACAAGGTAAACTCTGGTGTCATTTCAAGGAGATTTTTAGTAAGCAGTTGTATCAGGATAGTATATGACACATTTTAAGCACCAAGAGGAGGCAAATCACCATGTCACAATGTTTAGGACAAAAAAAAGGAAGATAGATACAAAGTAGTGTTGACTTCTTCTTTTTACCTAAAATGAATATTTCTACCTATCAGAATGATACAAGTGTAAGAAATTAAACGTTTACAGAAAGAAAAAAAAAAAGGCCTATTTTTTTAGGCACCTTAAATTTTGCAAAGGCATCTAACCATTAGCACTCACAAATCATTTATTTATGTACAAGTTATGTGGAATATTGTTTTTATACTAATTTGACCGCTTTTTAAATGCTCTCCAAAGACCTTAAAAGTAGGTTCAGAAATGATTTTTTCTCAACATTTGGGGTTTCAAAATTCTATCAATACTTGCATTTCAAAATTCTATCAATACCTGCATTGACTCAATGTATATGGCATATTCAATTTTAGAAACTATTCTAATAAATCAACCAACCCTAAATACTACATTTTTTTTCTGGTAACACAATGAATTCTTTGCTTGTTTATGCGAAGATATAAATCTTACATAAGATGGTTAAGTTAGAGCTATCAGCTAAAAACAAGCTTTATATAGACACTCAAAGCATTTTTTTAACAAGAGGAAAAATTGGCCAGTATGTGATATTGTCCACCATTATGGCTCCTTTGCCCATTAGACATTATATAGACAAAATTAATATTAACTACAAGAATCCTTTGAAATTTAATATCAATTCT
Source organism: Architeuthis dux (assembly GCA_006491835.1). Lineage (NCBI taxonomy): Eukaryota > Metazoa > Mollusca > Cephalopoda > Oegopsida > Architeuthidae > Architeuthis > Architeuthis dux. Next base: position 2,001,576 of record VCCN01002048.1, read on the forward strand.
AAACATGTCACTCTCTAACAGATAAAAAATAAGAACATTTTGTTTTCATGTACAAACAGAAATAAAGCATTAAATATTCTGACCAAGAAAAGATTTCAAGTATGGATGAGATGGTTAAAATATTATCTAAATTGAGTAGGCTAACATCTTTTCAGGAGGTCAAAGTTTGGCAGTGAGATTATTTTTTTTATGTTAATTTCCTTTCAGAGAGAAAGAGAAAACAGGCTTCAAAATCAAAATCAAAATCAAGAAAGTAAACTTAACTCCAGCAGTTATTTTGACACCAGTAAAATCCACAATACTTCAAAGATATAAAAATCTCAATCTTTATTATTATTGGATGAAGTATTGTAACACACTATTTTTATTAAATTTGACTAGTTTTTACCTTCATCCTAATTTTAGTTGCTTTTATACAACTTATTAAATCGGGCCACTGTTTCTATGGCAATGAATAACAGCGCAATTGGAAATAAAGAGTAAGCCTTCGGTGAGAATCGACGGAACACATCCTCATTGCCAGAGGGATACTAGTTTACACCTAGCTGCTTTTACCAATTGGCGACGAAGACTTCATGGATTAGCAGAAGCTGATTTACACTTATAAACTCACTCTCTACAACAGACTCTCTGCGCCATATACTACCAGGTCTCATATGTAAAACAAATATATCCATATAAAAAATTATCATAGAATAATTGGAGTTCAATGCACATTTTTAATACAAATATCAAGGTCCAAATATAAAATTGTTTTTATTTTCATAACTTATATAATGACAGCATGTAGCCTTACTGAGCCAATTCTAATTTCTTACTTTAGATGCTTCTCAATTGCTTAAATGCTTAGTCCACTGGTCTAAACGGTACTGCAGTTGGACATCATATGGCTTCCTTTGGAACACTTCCATCTTCTGTCAGTTATACCAACATCCACACATTCTTAGATGTTATTCTTAGATGTATGTATAACTCACCTAGCCAATTCCCTATGGACTACACACCTAAAACACTGTAGCCCGGGATAGTATTTCATAGCAGCTGAGACAATTGGATGATCTGGTAATTATGTTTCACCCAGTTATGTTCCTTTCAAATATCTAACATTGTGATTAAAAGTGCTTACCAAAAATTAAACAAAAACGTGGAAAAAAGAAATATTAAAGAATTCACTAAATTAGCATAGATATCTGGCATGCTTATAGTGAAGAGTCATCTTGGTCAGAGAGGAAATGGTTTTGACTTTTGATTTTTCTATCAACAAAATAGAATAGGTGCATTGCTATAAAATTTGCTAAGTATATTCATGGTCCCAAAAGGAAGTGCCTTATTATTTTTGAGGATCCCAAGATATTTCAAGCTAAATATACTTACATCTCAAATATTCATATAAAATACTGAATGTGAAAGTGACAGCACAATTGGAAGATTGTTAGGTCTTGATAAATATGTACATTCTTCAATCTTTATTATTATTGGATGAAGTATTGTAATACACTATTTCTATTAAATTTGACTAGTTTTTACCTTCATCCTAATTTTAGTTGCTTTTATACAACTGTTTCTATGGCAACGAATAACAGCACAATCGAAAATAAAGAGTAAGTCTTCGATGAGAATCGAACACACACCCTCATTGCCAGAGGGAGTGTAGTTTACAACCAGCTGCTTTCACCAATCGGCCAAGAAGACCCCATGATCAGCAGAAGCTGACTTACACTTATAAACTCACTCTCTACAACCGACTCTGCGCCATATATATGTTGTTTTACATATGAAACCTAGTAATTAATTTAATAAAAATAATGTATTACAATACTTCTTCCAATAATAATGAAGATTGATTTATAAAAAGACTACTAGGTCTCATATGTAAAACAACATAAATATAGCGCAGAGCCGGTTGAAGAGTGAGTTTATAAGTTTTGCCGCACAAAGTTTTTTCGAGTTGGCAACGCTGTTAAAAACAAGTCTGATGGAAGTGTTGCTACCTTATTTTTTAGGTTTAACATGCAGCGAATATAGGCCTAATTCTGAAGTAACACCTGAAAATTTTCGGATCAAGTTACGCATAGAACATCCACGTGCAAATCTCTTTATTAAGCACACATGCTTATCAGTTATCTTCCTTAGATTTTTTAAATTCATACCTCACCCACACAGTAAAAGTTTGCACTAAAAAAATTAAAGTGATTTACATATTTTAAATAATATCTTTGCTTTTACAAACTAAAATGTAAGAAGTTTATTAAAGACAGTATCAAGTCATTAAGTTCAACTTTAAGAGAGAGAAACAATCTATAATCATGTAAAATTGATGAACACTGTTTTGTTGCAGGTCTCAAAGCTGCCTTTTTACTCACATTCTCTCAAGGAACATGAAAGAAAAGATAAACATAATTATTGATTCCTTTTTTTGTGCTGAACTCAATGTTATATATCTTCACATAATCAAATTTCTAACCCAATATCACTTCAATTAATAAACTCAACTGTATTATTTTCTATTCATAAGCTACAAATGATGTGGCTTAATGAATTTTCATAATTATCTGAAATCACAATCAGCAGATGATAAATTAACATCTACTGTAGTGGATCATCCAACAAAGTAAACCAACTGATGCAATTTCTTTGTTTAATCCTTTTTATACGGGAGAACAATTTGGTTCTTTATTAATGTTATCCAATATCCATTTTATTTAGACAGTCACTGAATGAGTAAACATGGATCAAAGAGGGGCATATAGATTACTGATATAATCAGCTTAACACTCGATAATTGAAGAATGAACATCTTTTGTTTGTGTTAGAGAAAGTGGGATAGCTTGTTTGGAATTAGATTTTGCTAAGTGGATGAATACAAAAAAGGGAGAAGAGAGAATGTACGCTCCCATGGGTCAGTTAGCACCAATCTTTATTTGCTTATTGGTTTATTAACAAATATATAGCCAGCATTTGACATTGTAATCTTTTATGAGTTTGTAAACCAGAAACCAGAGAGAGAGAAAGGAGAAGAGAAGAGAGAAAGGAGAAGAGAAGAGAGAAAGGAGAAGAGAAGAGAGAAAGGAGAAGAGAAGAGAGAAAGGAGAAGAGAAGAGAGAAAGGAGAAGAGAGAAGTGAGAGAAGAGAGAAGTGAGAGAAAAAAGAAGTGAGAGAAAAAAGAAGTGAGAGAAAAAAGAAGTGAGAGAAAAAAAGAAGTGAGAGAAAAAAAGAAGTGAGAGAAAAAAGAAATTTGTGAAAGGAGAGCAACACTTTTGTTAAATTTCTCTCATCATTACAGGTAGTGCATTCACTAAGTCAGAGAGATTGTTAAACCAAGTGCAAACAAATAATTATGTCTGTATAGAGAAATGAAGAAGACTTATAGGCCCTATAAGATGGTGGCAATAGCAGATGTGGATGGTTGAATGATACAGGATAAGAAAGTTCAAGAGCTGAGGTTCATTCTCAGTGCAGCAAGGAAATCAATAGGCATCCAATGTCTGTTGACTGCAGGGTATAACCAGTGCATTCAGTTTTTCTGATTATCAAAATCACTCGTCACATCTGGGAAGCAAGCAGACTTTTGTTGCCTAAAGATTTTTCTCCTCACTATTAAAGAGTTTTTTTTCTTCATTTCACTGCTACACTTGGGTGTAGGTACATGAACTCATTGGATTCTAAATACATTTTTGCTCTGATATATATATATATATCAATAATAAACCAATATCAATATATTTTGCTTTATATGCTCTTTGAGATGAGCAGAAAATAAGGATATAAAATGTTGTATCATATTTGAAAAGACTTGAAATTTAGCCAGAGGTTGTGCTAGATTTAAGAGAAGAAGAAAAAAAAAAAAAAGAAATTCAGTTTTTAATCAGTTTTTCCTTAGAGAAAGCTACATTTAAAAGATATTTTTTTCAATTAATTCCTTTTATCAAAATATTTATATGCAACAATAAACCTATATTATATGTAATTATTAACATTAAATCTAAAAATATACCATGAGTAATTAATTTTTCACAATTACTTATTTCTCAAACATTACCTCGGGTTCCATTTTCATAAATGCAAATTTTGTAGTTATAAAAATTTAAAAGATTATCTTTGCAATTTAGGAATAGAACTTGGAAGCCGAGCAAGTCAAACATCAGTAGCTTTTCCTTTAAAGTTGGAAAAAGTCACTCGATATGCTTAACCCATAAGAACCAGGACCCATTTCTACTTGAAGGAAAATTATTTGGGATATAAAACAGACCACATGGAACACAGTTCTGAAGTTTAAAAAAAAAAAAAAAAAAAAAAAAAAATCAGACTTTTAGTGTCTGAGATCTGTAATGTGACATGTGTCACATTGGGAATTTAGGGCAAATTTTGTTATCATTTGAAAATACATCAGCTTGACAGATTTCTGTTGCTTAGTAACACTGATTTGCCTTTTTATATGCATTTCCACAACATATATCAAATCTATAACTTTGATGGCTAGATTTAACAAATTATTTTTCAGATTTTTATAACACAAAAAAATCTGCAAACTGAATAAAAATAAATACGACTGCCTCATATTGGAGGTCTCTAGACCTTTCTGCGGCCTCGTGACCTAGTTCTGAGTAATTTGACACCTTGGTAAAATAAACATCAAAAAATGTTAGTGTCATTAGTAAGTTGAAAGATTGGCGAAATATGAGATAAAAATTATTTGTGTACACCATATAAAACCGCGATAATGTTGAATAAAAATAGTGTAAATATATGCGCAGATTGTAAACAAACCCGGTTCGTAGTATTAACAAGTAGATTTTCTCCCCCTTTTAACGAGCAAAATAACACCTAGATTTAAAAAATTTACAACACTTCAACTACTTATTGGATTTTAATAAAATTTTCAATACTTATCGAATAAAGGATGAATTTTTTTAAAAACCAGTTTTATTCAAAATTTCGGGAAAAAAATATTTTTTCATTGTGATTAAAACAAAAAAAAATCCCCTTAAAAATATGATTTCATTGATTTCTTTTGTATTTATGTCAGCACTAATCCGTTTTTTTTACATCATAGCATAAATTCTGCTTCTGTTATTGAAAAACCTAAATTTGATATTTTGCAAAAAACTTTTAAAAAACTGCGAAAAAATAAAAAAATAAAATATAAATTACTGCTCTAATTGCCAATATTTTTCATTCATATGGTAAAATATGATTTATCGCTATTTTCCATAAAAAGAGAAATAATCTTAGCATTAAAATCTTTTTTATAGAGAATTTTAAATGTTTTTTTACTGTTTTTGTTGGATTGTCTTCAATTCTGTTCTCACGTGATGTACTGAAAGGGTAAGTAAAGATATGTAAAAAAAACTGAAAACTGAAACCATTGAGAATTTTTTTGATTATTTTTTTTGCTGTGATTTAATTGGCTGATATTTTTCTATGGATGGACATAAACGTAAATTTTCTATGATTATTATGTCCAAGAGGACACAACTGCAGTAATAATCTCAGTCAACCATCTGTACTTCCGTAATAGCCAATTAGCAGCAGGTGCTATTGTTGACAGGGCTTATCTTTTGCGGTAAAGTCACAGGTGCTGGCAGATATTTGATCCCCCCCACCCCAACGTGAAAAAAAAAAAAGAAGGTTTTTTTGTAGTTTTTGAATGGAAAATCGTAATTAATCTGTTAAGTATTGTTCAGGAATGATGAAACTAAGTATTTCTAATTTAAAAAAAAAAAAAAAAAACATCGAAAGAATTCTTTATTTTTTAAAATTACAGACTTCGAAATTTTAAAAAAGGTCAACAAAATGGTGGAAATTATAGTTTAAAATTGACTTTTAAGAGCACAATTCTATATTGAATTTTTTAAAATTTTTTCCGGACACATATTTAGACTTCTAACAAAAATGAGAAAAAAAACTTACAGTTTTTAAATTTAAATTTACGTTTTAAAATGGGGAGTCCAAGTGCGCAAGAAATATCTACGGTCTTCTCAACAAGCTACTAGCTGTAGAAAATTGTTTCAAATTATATTTTATTAATAATTTAATTAATTAGACATTCCTTATGTTTACATAATGTATAAAACATATTGTAGTGTCACAGTGGGTTCTTATGGGTTAAAACAGATACACCTTTATGATACATTTTGATATGATGTCCTGCAATTTGTGAATGAGCAAATAGAACTAACCAAAATTGGTTCAAAGACAGGGCCAAGTTGTAAAATAATACAATGAAAATAACAGAAAATAAGTAACTATTTCACTGAGTATAAAAATAAATAAAAAACAAACATGTAGAAAAATATAAACACAGTTCAGGAGTGACTCAATGTAATTTTCAAGTATGCCTAATTTAATTGGTGGAGCATGTTAGAAATAAAAATAGGAACTCTTGTCACATACTTCATATTAAATTGAAAATTAGTCTCGGCTATAACAAAATAAGTTAAATGCACGAGCCTATTGATGAAACACAATGAGGTCAAAAAGAGAGGAAAGTAAACCAATACTTGGAGTAAAACAAATATTTCAATTTTCCCCCCATGACAGGGAAGTTTATTTATGGGTACTTGACAGCTGTAGGATTGGAAGAGAGAGAGAGAGAGAGAAAGAGAGAAAGATGGAGAGATTATATTGTGTTGAGGGCAATACCTGAAAAGCTGTTAGTATGTAAAAGATCCTCTCAACCGAGGAGTGAATTGTGCTCATTTAGCTAGGCAGGGGGAAAGGAATTGGTTTCTTACTACTTACATACCTTCCTGCCAGACACACTGCCACAAAGCTTTCCATCAAATAGAAAATCATTGTGGAAATGTAAGGCAGAAAACATGTTAAAATTGTACAATATAAATTATTTATGCAAAGAATTCCATAGTAATTTGTGGATGAGAAATTCTGATACATTCCGTGAGGCTATTATTATCTTAAAACAAGACGGTTTTCTACTGATGGCTCTGCTCCTAGAGCAATATAATACTGTAATAAGAATGATTGAGTCTACTAACATAGTTACAGTTGAAGTTATCATTGGACTTATACATACATTTATTTTTCTTTTACCCTTAAGTTATTTAATCTTTTGATACTCTAATTTGAAAAACTTGGGTAATAAATATATTTCATATAGAGTCAATTGAAATCAATCCAAACAAGCTATACAAAATATGGAAAGCATAGATATTCACTTATATACAGTATACTTCCTCTGCTGCGAGAGAGAGAATAAGAGGTGCGTTTATAGGAGAGAGAGAGAGTAGTGTACGCTGGAGAGACAAAGAGTAAGAGGGAGAAAGTGTAAGAGGTGTGTGTATGCATGTGTTAGAGAGAGATAGAAAGAGTTGTGTGCAGGGGAGAGAGAAAGAGTAAGACAGTGTAGGGGGAGAGAGAGAAGTGTGCATAAGCACATGTATATAAATTTTGTTTCTAATGTTTGAGAAACCAAAGAACAAAATCAGTGCAAAATTGGTGACCATCTCAGCATAAAATTGAATAGGAAAATGAGGAGAAAAAACCTGGGCAGTATTCCAGACAGATCTGGTTATATTTGGGAAGGACATTGGCCTATATTCAAGGATCTTTGTACTTGAAAAATGAACCTGTGAAATATGCTGCAAAGTTGGGCCTGTTCTACGATATATTTTTAAAAAAGATTATAACCTGCTTTTGACTGCTGATGATAAAGTTCTCAGCCTGCATACACTTAAGTAGGACTAAGCAGGCGCTAACTACCTGTACAGAAGTTAACATAAGTAACCTAAAAGCTTGAGGCAATTCAAATAATGGTAACCTGCTATTTACATCTGTGAAAAGATATTTTGTTTAATAAGCTTATGTTTTTGATATGTAAATAAAATGGATAGATGAAAATGCAATGCTGGGAAAACATTGTTATGGCATTTTTAAAAATGTTAGATTTCAGTTATATTATTTTTTTAAAAGTTCCTCATGTATTAAGGACC
>VCCN01002048.1:2009684-2023182 GCA_006491835.1 Architeuthis dux
CTAATATACACGTGCCTATAAAGTGTATAAACTAATATACATTTGTCTATAAACAAACTAATGTGAAGGTGAAAATGTTTTCAGAAAATATGACACGTTGATAAACAGATACATGAAAGTCAATGCACAACGCGTCGCTCAGAGTCTTTATGATACTTGGGTTGACTTTAAATTCTACACTATGCAAACTTACTGGATAAGAAGATTTGGATAGATTGCATTAATTTAGGAAAGGAAAACAAAAACAAACAATAACAGCAAGATTTGGATTAGACAGTCACAAAAGACAAATCTAAAAGTATTACTCAATATACTAATAAGGCAATTCCTATAAAGGAGAGAGGGAGGGGAAATTTAAAAAAAAAAAAAAAAAAAAAAAAAAAAAAATCGACAAATGGGATAATCTTTTCCTAATGCTGACAAAGGAAAAGCAATGACACACATTTATTGCACTAAGTCCCCAGTCCCAGGGTGCTTTCCTGGCATCCTTTTTAGTCTATAGTGACAATTCCTAAAGATGCACTGCTTAATTCTGGTGATAAATGATTAACTCTTAACATCTTGTTGAAAGTTTTCTAAGTCCAAAGCCCAGTCCTCTAAGGATGGAGCAGAAAATGGCTAAAAATGGGTTTGTTCATTCAAATGTTTATATAGTGCCTTTATTTGTGGACAGATTGTTGTGAAAATTGGCAGTATTGCAGGAAAGACTGTCTTTTAATGTAATGTAGTCATTTGTGAACATACAGAGGATCCAAAGAATATACATAAGTTCAAACATTTTTCTTAAAGTAATCCAACTTTTTCCAAAGTTAAACATAAGAATACTAACCTCACTTGAAATCAGCATAAATGATGAGGTGGACTACACATACACATATATTAAATTCTTATATAACAGTACATTTCTGATAGTTCCACAGCCTCTGAGTAGCATTTCAGTCACTAATAAAAGGTTGAAGAAATAGGTAGGCAATTTATTAAAATTTCCTAGGTTTTCAAAATGATCTGGATACAATCACTCAAAGTATTCATGGCCAGAACAGCTCCCTAGAAGCCAACACTCTAGCCAAGTTTAATTAATGTTCATTGCAGCTCAATCTAAAAATCCATTTCAAGCTAACCTTGCTGGCAAGTTAACTTGTGTCCTGTTCTGACCAAATTAGCAACCGCAACAATTGTTCTAAAATAAGCAGCCAGTTTGCTGTCTCAAGTGCCACAGGCCATCAAATAAAAAAAAATATAAAAAGACCATCGAAAAACTTGACACTATATAGAGTTTATGACTTAAAATATCTCGGTCACACCATCAGGTTTACAACTGGATATTTCCCCTTTTTGACTTCCAATTCTATAAGCATGCAACAGTGGAAAAAAAATTAAAGAATGTGAATTCTAAGGTGTTATTTTTAATACAACAGAATGTAGGATGTGTTCTGTTTAAACTCCATTGGTGATAGATTGATCTATGATTTACTCTAGTGATTTGCAATAATACATCTAGTGAAATAACTTTATTTTTGAACTGACAAATAATTACAAACAGGACTGGGATCTCTTTTCTTAGTCCCCACCAACATTTTCATAACCAGTGCGAATTGATATGTTGGGTTTATGTTGAGTTTATTTTGAGATAATAACCCTAGCTTTGACCTATCAATAGTATTAATATTACTATGATCTCATTTTAAAATTTATATTAATATTTTGCCCTCATCATGTCATTGATTCTTTTAATTTAAGATATTTATTCAAAGGAAAAAAACAATTAAATTTGTTTATTTCAGTGAGTATTTAACAATTTAGTTCCTTGAAAATTAGTAGAATTTTGTGGGATTGTGGAGGAGTGTTTTTGTTTTCCACTTATTATTATGCACCATTGAATATCGCCCATACCCCATCCCCAACTCTGTTTTGACGCAGTCAACCTTCTTGGACCCCAACACCCACATAACAAGGTAGGCCTGTATATGAATTTGAGCAATTGCTGAAATTTCTAGGATATACACTTGGGTGTTCAAATCTATGCCTATTTTTTTTCTAAATGACAAAAGTATTTCATATTGTTCAGATTTGGTTTTTAAAATTTTTTAAAATTAACATTTATTGAAAGTAAATAAAAATATTTTTCATTTTTTAAAAAGTGAACTGCCAACACTGCAGCAAGTTAATTTCAACAAACAATATTATTATACATATACAACTGAAATAATAATTTAAAAAAAAAAAAAACAAAAAAAAAACAGTACCTTCAAAGATACTGCTATATCATTTTTTGAAAATATTAAATCCATTTCTTCTTATTCACAAGATTTATCTCTTTCTGGAAAACTGTTAATGGTGAGCGATGATCTTTCACATAACAGCTCCTAAAATTTGTGAATATGGATTTAAGTTCTCAAGTTTAGTACTTTATAAATGGTAAATATCTCAGCCTTGCTACTTTAAACAGAAAATCTGCATCGAACCCAATAATTCATAGTAATTCAATGTTTTTCACCAGTTCATGTGTCGTATCTAACAACCTCCAATTTCTCTATGCCTGTTTTGAGGTACATGTAGTGCTTGTTTTGAAGTGCAGTGGATATAAAGCTTCAATATGAGTTTGCATTTTATTTAGTGTTAGTGAGACAATTTAGTGCAATGAGAAGAAAAAAAAGAAAAAAATTACGGCTCTAGGAGTAATAGTTTTGAAATTATGGGTGAATATGTCTGTATCTTTTGAGGTATGTATTGAAAGAAAAACTCCAACTATTATTAAAAGTACGATTTCTTGTCTTATAATGTCTTATAATATACAAAGAGAAATAGATAGATATATTCCCCCACGTAAAAAATTTTACTAGGTAGGAGCATACAACAAAAAAATTTTTCCCCTCAGATTTTATGCAAAAAGTAAATTTTGCATATCTTTTGAGGTACCTGTACAAAGTTCAAAATAATTCCCATTCCAGCAAAGAAATCTGTGGAACTTTGTATAAAAGTAGGTCCTGTGAATCTTTTAGTTTCTCACTCTTACATGGATTCTTGACAGATTCAATCAATCCATTAACTCAGTCATGACTTAAAAAAAAACAACTTTCAAATATAGCAGAAAGGTGAGGTTGGTGAACAAGATGAAATGGGTGGGGATAGGGAGAATAGCCCCAGAGGAAAACAAAATCAAGAAAAACTTTCATTTGATCTATAATAAAAGGCACAGTATAGAGACAAGTTTTACTTCACTTCTCTTGGGTACACAGTAAAAGTAAACAGGTTAACATCACTCAAGTAAAAATAAATTCAATGTCTTACACAGGGTATTTGCATGTGCTGGTTACTTTTATGTGATTCATACACAATTTGTAAATTTAAGCAACTGACATATAGCAATGAATACAGCCAGGCTTTAAAGAATCCGATACATTAGTGCATATGATGATACAAACTTATGAAGTAATTATCATTAAAATTAAAATTTCAGTGAAATCAGATAAATATGTACAGAGTTTTAATTTTTCTTTACAAATTTATTAATTTTAACGAACAGCATTTAAACAAATTCTTTTGGTAAGGTCTTAAAGTATATCAACATTAGTTATGTGGAACATTATTTTCTCTCATAACAGATATAGAAATGAGCAAACGGTGAATATACAATTTTTTTAAATGTGCCATTTTTTTTAAAAAGCCTTTCTTATGTACATGTTTATACATGTACATAAGGCATAACATTTTTTTTTTAGCTTTTATTGTGCATGCTCAGCCAGAAAGCACATACCTGTGTCAGCCCCGGACACTGACTAAAAACTGAATGAAAAAAAAAACCCCCAAAACAAGGGAGAGAACTTTAAATGTACAAATATTGAGTTACTTCCCTTAAAATTTAAATCTAGCGTTTTTATTAAATGTTTTTAAATCTCTTTTCCCCGTAGAATAATCAAAATATCTTTCAATCGAAAACAAATTCCTGGATCAAAATTTAATCAACTAGACTAAATACCCGCCCTAATTGGTGGGTTAAATTGCTGTAAAAAAAGGAAAAAAAAGAAAAAAAAGAAAAAGAAAAAAGAAATTGATAAAATAGATAGTTTTTACTTTAATTTGTTTTTAAAAATTGATATTGTGACTTTAAGAATTTTTTTAATGATCTCAGAAAAATGTTAAATGTATATACACACTGCTTAAAATAAACAGTAATTTTTCCTTTTACTCTCAGCCCCTCTATGAATGATACGAAAAGAATCAGCAGCCGATAAACAGTCATTCTCCCTCTTACACTAGCCTCTCTATGAATGATAAAAAGTGCCCACTGCTTATTTTCCTCAGCACCCAGGTCGTTCAGCTGAAAAAGGGGGCACAAAAAGATTTGTCCATTTTAGAATGAATTTACATTAGTTTCAAATTTCAGTGAAATCCATTGAGAACTTTTGGAGATATTGTGTGGACAGACACTAGTGAATACATATACCTCTTCCAACTCTTGGCAGAGGTAAATAAAATAAAGATTAACACTAACATTGTATAACAACAATAAGTATTTGCCCGATAGTTTGAGAACAAATAACTGTACTGCTCTAAATCAAGTGTTGGTGTGTTGCTAGTCAAGAAATAATTATATATAAACAAAAAGACATTTTACTATTAAAGATTCACTGTGAGCAAGTGATCCTGCATTCTAAATCTTTCAATTTACCTGATATTATAAATTTCAGCAGAATTGATAAACAATTTACAAAACACTATTAAAGAAACTGATAACAGATCTCAACTGATAGGATTTAGAAATGGTTTTCTCTAAGCAGCCAAAAAATATAGAAAAACTTAGTCTTCTCCGTCACCCATTTGGAAACTATTAGGAAAACTATTGATTCTTGTCATGTGCTCAGCGAATCAATACAAGTCTTTAAAAGGCAGGGAAAGATCTATATTACAGATATGAGCACTCACATTTTATATACAAAAACAAACAACAATGTTCCAGATTTAAGTGGAGAAAAGATACTGTCTATATAATTCATACACAAAAATAAAGGCATTTCTTGTTCTAAACTAAGTATTATACTAGCCAAATTGCACTCTTATCAGTTCATTTTCCAATAAAATAAATGACTGCAATCAGCTTATAGCCATGCAAGAAACATGTTTTTCAGTGTTAAAGGAAGCAGACTAAATCCCAACCATAGTGGCTAAGTGTCCTAAAAGTATAGCGGAGATAAAATATCCCAGAGCTGATTATAACAATAATCATGTTACAAAGGATTCTAGGTTTTTTAGCCTGGAGAAGATTGGTATGTTCTTAAACTCCAGCTGAGACAGTTAGCGCTCAGTTTGGAAAGCATTAATCCATCTCTTCTCCCTGCAGCTATACGTAAATAGCAGGGCAGACTGGACTCTCTAGCCATGATTGACAACCCTGATTCCAAATCAGGGAGCAGGCCTCCTTAAGGCCAGCAATGTGTTGTGGGGTGCAAAAAGCATGGCATGACATGTAGTGTGCCCTGGTCCACTGCTTCCTAGACTGGCTCCAGCTGTCCTGAATATGTCTTGCCACTGGACTCAGGCAGACAGGGACAAGAGAGTGAAGCTGACGGAGTGCCACTCACCTCATTATAATCCCAGTTAAGCGCATGTTATAACTTAAGACCCTATGGTGCACCGCAGCTGCTGCACCACTCAGAACTGAAGCTATGGTCATCTTCGACCACGAAGGATACACATGATGATGATGATGATGCAAGGAACATATTTTTCAGTGTTAAAGGAAGCAGATTAAATCCCAACCATAACCATATAGTGGCTAAGTGTCCTAAAAGTATAGCTAATATCAAATGTCCCAGAGCTGATTATAGCCATAATCATGTTACAATGGATTCTAGGTTTTCATCTTGAAGAAGATTGGTATGTTCTTAAACTCCATCTACTCTATTTTCTCATCTAAGACAAAAAAATGCCAATGATTGTATTCTTGTTTGTAGGTTTTTGTTTTGGTTAATTTGAAAGTCAATGTGTTCAAGTAAAAATGTGCAATGTCATAATTACAAGGGAACCAAATCAACATACGGATCACCTGCTGAGTCATGTACTGCTAAGCATATTCTCTTTAAAGACAAATTCTTCCAAGGAAAAGATTTGCTAATATTACTGTTAGTGTGAAACCAAGTAAGAAGTCATTTAATATTTACTTAATTTAGTAAAGATGAAAAATTAACTATAAAAAATGTCTAACAAATCATTCTTGAATTGCATCTTTTTGTATACAATATGAATTTTTGCCTACAGCTATGCCAATTCATAAAAGATATTCTTCAATATTACGAGCAGTAGAGAAGGCAAATAATAGAAGTGGAAGAATAAAAACGTATGTCACGTTTTGTGATGTAGCTTATACAAAACGGATTTCTATTCAAGACGAGTAACTGTAGCTGTGTAGTAAAAGAAATACTATTAAACATTTAAACACTACGCAGTGATTGTTTTTGGTATGTGTACATATTCAATTATTCAACTAATAATTAGTGGCTAAAGTTAGCATTTTTGCCCTGAATATGCACAAGTTATAGATTCACTGAATCTCAAAAGTCACTGCAGCTACTTTTGTAACTCACAGAAATCAACTTGAATTATTTATATCTGCTTAGATCAGCATAGGTCAAAAATACATGCAGCGGAATCTAATTTAGTCAAATTTAGTTAGGAATGATAGACTAGACAAGCAACAATTTATAATTAAAAGTAGCAGGGATTAGCAGTAGTTATTTGCAGAGAGTGAACTGAATAGAAATTACAGGGTTTGAAAGTAAAATACAAAACACTGCAGAAATATATATGCTTATTGGTAATTGGAGAAATATTTTTGAACAAAAATCTGTTTTCAAACTACAAGAATAGTCAGCACAGATCTTTAAAAATGTATGGTCTGTTAGCAATCAATATGGATCAGTGCCTCTTCCAAGATGAACAAGCGAGTGAGACAGGGGGGGGGGGTAGCTAAAAACAAATTATCTGACAATGTGTGTACATGCATAGATAAGCACAAGGGCTTCAATTTCCTAAATAGAATATAATTATCTAATAGTCACTACAAATTTATTTTCAAAAGCAAAAATAAAATGTGACATTGTAAAGAATAAATATTATGGGGGGGAAAGGTCATTTAGGTATCTTTAAATTCAATGATGAGTAGCTTTTCAATGACAGTGTTGTTATCACTAAGTGACTGTCACAAAGTTTATTTACAATAATTCTATCATATACATAAAGACTTATGTCCATCCACACCTAGGGTACTGTGCACAGGCCTGGTCACCATACTTGGAGAGAGATAAAAATCTTTTAGAAAAAGTCCAGAGACGAGCAACTAAGTTAGTACTGGAATTAAAAAGTATGAGTTATGAGGATAATCCTAACACTTTTAGCCTTAACATCATTAGAAAATAGAGATCAGGGAGACTTAATAAAAATGTTTAAGATTAAACATGGTTTAGAAGTAGTAAACCATGATATATTTTTTTTTTACTAGAAGGGTTACTAGGGACTGAAAGGTCACACATATACGGTAGAAGCAAATAGAAGTAGATTGAATATCAGAAAATTCTTATTTAGCAATGGAGTGGTAGGACTTTGGAATAGATTACCAGAATATATAGTGCTATCAATAGATGTAAATGATTTTAAGAAGAATTATGATGTTTATTACTCCACCGCAATGGTTTAAGTGCCTAGATATTGCTAAATGTGATTGTTATGATGTGTGCTTGTATATACAAATGGTATACTTTTTTTTCACACCATTCTAAAATGTTCACATAAGCATTTAAGCTATAAATCAAATATTCCAGGAAAAAATGTAACAATGTTGTCAGTAAGTGCAAATAAAATCTAGTAGACATAAAAAAAAAAAAAAAAATAACCAGAATTATAGGCTAATCTCTGGTTACAACTTTGGAAAGAGATTGTGTCCCCTCAAATCGTGGCACACATTCAAACAATTGTTTTTTCTTATCTTCCAAGGCACGCATTTTGTGGAAACTCATTTCATTTTCAAAACTCCAAGACAAACCAGTCACCTCAGATATCTCATCAATGGTCTGACTATGATCTTCATTGATTGCGTAGTAAACTTTTTCAAGATTTCCATTGTTTCAGCTTGTTGAAGGTCGCCTAGATGTGGTTGGTTTTTAAGTGACATTTCAACATATTTGAAAAATGAATACCACTCGTACACTTATGTTTTATATAAAGCTTCTTCCTTAAAAGCTTCTCGAAGCATTACAACAGCCTCGGCTGCAGCTTCCAAAAAAAAAAAAAAAAAAAAAAAAAAAAAAAAAATCATGCACACTGTTCTTTTTTATCAGCCATCTTGAAAAATCGGCAAATGTGCTTGCAAAAAAAAAAAAAAATAAAATAAAATCACAGTTAACAAATCAGTCAATCCAAAACCAGTTTGTGTGCCACATTCGAATTCAGGTTGTTACTTTTGGTGGTACCCTCTTTTATGTTAAGGAACTAGTAAGGTAACTGACAGTGGAACTTAAGACATTAATTAAATTAATTTCTTGAGTGAAGATTACCATATTTGTCAGCCTATAAAACACAGGTTTTTACCATTATTTACCATCCCAACCTCTTAAATGTACAGGTAACTTTGGTGTATTGGATGCAGTGTAATATATGGATACTTAAAAAAAAAGTGGCATTTCTTAATGTGGGGTAATCTGTATAACCACCTGGTACACAAACAACTCAAAGTTGCAATTTATGGTGTGTCAGCCAAAAATAGTATGGTGCACACAAAGTGAAGCCTTTATTTCACACCTTGGTCACAGATGTAAGAAAATCTTTGAAATATTTACATCTGTTAAAAATTAAAGCCAAAAAACAAATGAAGCAATTCTTGAAGTTACCACAAATATACCAAGAACTTCAGCCTTTGTGACACAAACGAAAATTAGAATTTTTATCTTGCAAAATGACTAATAAGAAGATTTAGAGACAGTAATCTTTCCCAAAGCTGCTTCATGGAGTTTGGCAGAGGGAGAGAAGCAAAGAAACAGCACTAGAATCAGTCAATATTCAAAAATACCGGCTAGACAGTAAAACCTAATCTTGCAAGGCAGACATCAAACCTGGATTATAACATGGCAAAACAAAAGAGTAATCTTAAAATGTTTGTGAATGCAAAATGTTCCTTCTCAAAAAAAAAAAAAAAAAAGAAAAAAAAAGAAAAGAAGAGCTTGGAACAAAGTAAAAAGATGAAAGTTTTAAAACTGGACTGTGAAAAGAGTCCTGTTTAATGAATGCCGATTACAAAGTGCTAAAAACTGCTAAAAATAGGAATACACTACAAAGCATTGCCAGAATTCTGAGTAAATTCTGCAAAGACAGACATTGCCTAGAGGGAAATAAACAATTTCTACCAAATCTTAGGGCCAAAGAAAGAAGCCAAGTCAATCATATACAAATCTTGTTTTTAAAGAAATTGACTTATAAAAATGATATCAAGGAGAAAAAATATTGAAAGACTCGACTGAAAAAGAAAAAAAAAGAAGTCAAAAGAATTTTAGTCATAAGAATTAATAAAAGTTACAAAATACATTAAATAATATGTCCGTGATTAGTGGATACATATTAAACAGAAACAACTACATATACATTTACAACGTGTATATATGTATGTATATTTATGACACCAGACAAAATAATTCCTGAAAAGCTTTTTTTGTCTAACACTCTTCAGAGGGAAGACGTCAGAAAGTAATCCAGATTTTAAAAAGATTTTCGTTTAGAAGATTTGAAATCAAGTCACGACATTGTCTTAAATCATAACACCTTGGATTGTTGTTCTAAAATGTGCTTGAGAGTCAGTTGAATAGTTTTAGTGAAAAAACAAATTCTTTCTGTGTGCATAATACCGGATTTGGGGTTTTAATGCAGATCGACTCGAAAATACCCAGGTGGAAAGATGATCCTGCTATACTAATAAGTTTGAAGCAATCTTCGTTATAGGTTTTGGCACATTCTGGGTTGTCCAGTAGGTGTTGGCCTATAGCAGAGTCATGCTGTAGATCCGTTTTAGGTTTATAGGTGTGAGGCAGCTGTTCTCTTTTTACAGTTGATTTTTGGCGAATGCTGGATGGTACAAGCCGTTTTATCCTGTTATCAAGTCTCTGGGAAGTACGACCTACATACCTGCAGTCACACTGGCACAAATTCATCAACTACTAAACATTTTTGGTGAGGCAGGTATGCAATCCTTTAATCCTATATACAGAGGTTTGTAGTGATCAATTAAAGAATTTCAAATTCTAGTTGCTGGCTCTATGTTTGCAGTGGTTTCTTCAAGTTGAATATACCTGTAAAATTTGTAAATTAAATTACGTAAATGATGGTGTACAATGCGATGAATGGAGCCAATGGCATTATTTTGACTGTCACCTGGACTTAATTCTTTGTTTGACAGTGAGCAAGAGTTTTTCTGTCTTTTCTCTTAAAAGCTGAAAGTTTCATCTCATTGGTATTTTCATTAGTAACATTTGTTACTTGTAATAAATGATATCTTTGCTTCGCTTCTCGTTTCTTCCCAGAGCTTCTTGTATTTTACCACTGACCTCAATAAACAAGAATACATATGCACAGCTCAAACAAGTATAGCTCAAAGCATATTTACTTTTTCTTCCTACTTCTAAGTGATTTCACAAATATAGAACTAAATCAAATGTTTGGCCCAGGACAATTACCCAATTTTTTTCCTCTTCCCAATGGCAATCTCAGTCTTGATGGAATACTACTTACAGGGTGAATAGACAATTCATTTCAAATGTAGACAGACTCTAACTGAAAACTAAAGAAAGTAAGAGACTAAATTCTATTTGTAAATTGCTAAAGTTTTTATGCTACACCAGTCTGATGGCAACTTCATTTGAATGTTAGATTATTTGGAAAGGAATCAAATAGAACAAACTACATCCACTGAAATTCAATCACATAATAGATAAAAAGTAGAGAGATATGGAGTTCAAGACATTACAACAGGTTGGCAGTTAAGACCATGAACTTATAAATGTGTGTACATTTAAAATTCTATATATTATTTGATACCTTCTTTCTTTTTAAGATTAAATATTGATGAAGAATATAAAAAACTTACAATGTTGGCTCTAATCTCTTATCACTGGTTTGACATTGGTTACAACCGGGTGGATACTATTGTTGGATAAAAACTGAATAATTGTTACAATCTGACTATCTTAAATTCCTATCAGGTGAGGTAGAATATACATCCACACAGGACATTGCATTTACAAAATGTTATGTTTTTTATTTAATAACTTTTTACAACTAAGTTTGGACCAACACATCTCTCAATATAAATGATAGAGTGAGGTGAGAGTTGGCTAATAAAGATTATTAACGACTTACATTGAAACAGGAGTTAGTACATGGTTAATTCATTAACCCTTTAAGGGGCAAGTGACAATATAGGATCATCTGAGGACACGTCAGTCATATGCAAATATTGTAACCACAAAGACAACATAATCCACACCAATGTGGTCTGCAAGCTTTGCAAAGTACACTTGTGCTTGAATAAAGATAGAAACTGTTTTGAGGCATACCACACCCCATTAAATTATTCTGTTTTTGGCCCGCACAATTTTAAAATCAACCTGGATGTGTTATTTTTAAAAAAAATATTTTTGGGTATCTATTCAATATATTGAATCTTATTCTTTAATTCTGTTTTATTTAACTTTCTACTTTAATTTTTTAAAATATTTTCCATTTTTGGTCACCTCGCCCAAAAAGTGACCAAAAATGGAAAATATATGATCACTTCATCAGAGGGGCAACCATAAACAAAACAATTCTAGAAAGCTTGAAACTGAAAATATCTTGTAATTAGGTCTACTTTAACATACAAAAAGGTTGTTTGGATATCTAAAATATTTTTAGGGCTGCCCTATAAAGGGTTAAGAGATTGAAAATTCTACTACAAAATTGCACATAAACTGATCTTTCTTCTTTTGTTCCATCTTATCTTCTTCCAAAAGACATTATGTACTTAAGGGATAACCTGGTTGGTTTATGGCAACACCCTACTCTCTTTTCTAACAATGCTTTTAGCAGTAAATTTCCCTCATTGTCAGTAGCCTGACGAGAATGAGGAGATTAAACTCATTCCAACCTTACCTTTAAGCAGATGGGGAAGTCATCTACATAACCTGATGAGAGGAGAACACACACATAATAGGATAAGAGAAACATCAAAGATGGGGATAATATTTGAAGAAAAACAAATAAAAGGCTTATAAAATTTCTATGAAATGAATCCCTTTAGGTAATCTTGATAACAGACTTTTGGCCTTTCTTTCAGAGCCTGCAAAAAAGATTGCTAAAGTTCTCTCTTACCATCGTAAGAAAAAGCTTTAACCTGAAAAATAAGTACCATAAAAAGGTACAGGTTGAGTGTCTCAAACTTGGCAACCTTGAGTTTAGGAAATTCATGAGTTTAGGGTGTAGCATAGGCTAGGCCTAATTTCATTACAGGGTTGGGTCATTAACACCAAAGTTATGTGAGTAGCCCAGAATTTTTATAAATATAAATAATTAACTATAAATAATAATTTAATTCTTAAAAATAACTGGGTTTCAAGCATCCGAGATTAAGACACTCAACCTGTACTTCCCCATTAGTATTAAAACTAATAACACACATGCACATATAGATGGTTGGCTAAGATTCTTGAAAATAGCAATTCTCCTTTTCTTATATCTTTGGTCAGTTCTCTGCCATACCTTCAGAGAACTATCTGAAGATATGAGAGAAGAAAAGATTCCTCAAGAAATCAATAATTTACTCAAAACACAGATATAAAAACACATGCATGTATAAAATGCACACATTATAGCCTAAACTATGATATTGAGTGTTTTTTGTTACATTGTAACAATTTCAAATTAGTGATGGACCCAATCATACCTTTATGTTAACTCAAACGGATATCAAATTACTTAGTGATTACCAACTTTTGTACTGTTTGAATCTTGTAACTTAAAACAATACTTATGAGCAGCTGTATAGTGACAGTTAATTGGCTGTGCATTTTTCAGAGAATCCTTATATAAGGTACCTGTTAAGTTTCAATTCTGATAGAATCCTAAGTACTAGGAGCCATGGAAATTCCACAGGTGTTGAAAGTTAACATTATTCATTATCTCATGCCTATGCTCTTCTGACCCTTTGCCTGTATCTTATTCTCTCACTTATCCCTTCCAATCTTTGTTGCCTGTCCATGTTTTTATCTACATTTTATACAAACAAGGATTAGTTTTATACCCCCTCAATAAACTATCTAATTTTCCTTTCTCCCTACCCCCACAGTAAACTACCCAACTTTCTTTTCTCCCCTCTCTATGTACCCTCTTATTAAACTACCCAATTTTCAATTCTCCCCACTCTCTCTTCCTATACCATCAGTAAACTACCTAACTTTCTTTTCTGACATCTCTCTTCCTACCC
>VCCN01002048.1:2026529-2053803 GCA_006491835.1 Architeuthis dux
AACTCAGTAACTATCTTCTTAGGATGTTTTACTGACTAAACCAAAAAGTTGGTTAATAATGAGAATTTCTATTATTATATTCGTCATTGAAAATAAATGAATCAAGATTTAGCCAGCAGCAATGAAAGGTTCTGCAGAAACTGGTTAGCTAAACTTTATATTAACCTTTTTATATACATTATCTAAATGACCAGTTTAATACTAGAAAATAATAATCCATATTTATCATATTTAAGAAATACAGCATAAGTCTGTAAAAACTTGTGAAATAACTTGGATTCTCAAATTGAAAGGAATGAGAGTCAGGCCTCTTTATAAGAGGATATGAAATAATAGAGAGAGAGATTTTAAGCTGAATTTTGTTTTATTCTTTCTAAATTTCCTACTTTCCAATTCCATGCAGTGCAGCACCAATTTTGTTCAATGTTTTCGAATAAAACAGATGGAATGGTTTGAGGGTTGAAGAAATGAAATTACATGTAAAGAGAATTTATCATAAAAAAGAAAGAAAATAAATCTCTCCCAAAACAAAGAGACAAGTTATTATAAATAGAAGAACAGGGAAAAAAAAAAAAAGAAGGATTTCAGCAGGAAGCAGTGATGGAAGAGATAGATAATCATTGCAATAGATCTAAGGAGAAGACAATGAAAGTCGGGAACTGATAAGAGAATATGTGAGAAAGAAAAGCAAAAAAAGGATATAAATAAAATAAAAATATTACCATCTCTATTTCCTACACTGTTGTGCATTTAAAGAACAAATAAAGATGTAGGAACTTGTTTAACTTGTGTGTGCGCTTATGAGAGTTGGTGGTATTAGAGGTGCCTATTCCAAAGCTGCATGTTTGGAAGGGACCGGATTTTATGATGTGTGGAGCAGCCTGCCATAATAATTTTCCATCTGTTGTACAAAACTACGGCGTTGAAGTATTTCGGTTACTTCTCATCAGTGCTGCCA
The DNA here is from genome assembly GCA_006491835.1 of Architeuthis dux. Taxonomy (NCBI): domain Eukaryota; kingdom Metazoa; phylum Mollusca; class Cephalopoda; order Oegopsida; family Architeuthidae; genus Architeuthis; species Architeuthis dux. The sequence goes on from VCCN01002048.1 coordinate 2,027,488, forward strand.
ATTTAGATATTTTATATCTAAATTTATATCTATAATTTTAGATAAACATCTATAAGCTGTAATTTTTAAATTTATTTTTATTAGTTTTCTCAAGAACCGCTGATCCAAACTCAACACTGCACTGCCTTGTGTGCTGACTAATATATCTGGCAAATGTCAACTACATACAATGGCCAGATGTCAGGTAATCACGGGGCATACAGATAGACAGAGATTTCTTCAGTTGTAGTTAGATGATTAGGAGAGATTGCTGTGGAAAAAAATGTATGTTAGAGTATAAATCTCTATCAGAGAATATGAGAAGTAATACAGGTTTCCCCGCTGCTTTCCGAAAGTAGAGTGTTCCTATAAAAACCTTCAGTAAGCCGAAATGGCCATAAGCGAAGAAGCAATAACCATTAATTTATATAGAAAAAGTTTTGAGCATTTGCAAACCTAAAAAATGGTGATGATGGTATGTTAAGCGGAGTCATTGGAGGTTGGGAGGTACAGAAGACTGGGGTGTAGGAGAAAGAGAGGAAGTTGATGCATGCAGCATGCACCAACTTCCTCTCTTTCTCCTTCTCCTTATAATGGCTTGGTGCAAAACAAATGCTATTTTCGCTTTTCGCCTTTTTTTGTAAAAGCAAACTTTTGAAAAGCAGGGGATTCCCGTACTTATGTATGTTTTGAGAGTGTAGACCTAAGTGATTATACACCTGCAAATATGTTTTTCAGTTATTCTATGTATTTTCTATAGTACATCAATACCCGTAAGATATGTAGCAAATTAAACTAATGTATTTTTATTTGTATTTTATAAACGTGTGCATTAAGCAAGGAGATACATCTTGTTTTTATTCCAATGGATTGTAATCATAAAGACATATGTATATGACTTTTTATTAAATTTGACTAGCTTTTACCGTCATCCAAATTTTAGTTCTTTTTATATAACTTAAAAACAACTAAAATTAGGATGAAGGTAAAAACTATTTAATAAATAAAAGTGGTGTGTTACAATACTTCACCCAATAATAATAAAGATTGATCAATGTATATGTTAATGTCATCTATGTGGGACATGCAGTACCAAATATCAGTTTGCTTTGACAGAGATATGTCAACTAAGGCTCTCCTTTTGTTGTCTCTTACATGCACATTACAGGATAGAATGACTTGCTGGTTGGCATCATTCTTTAAGCAATACAACCACCCTGCTATGTTTGGCTATTACTTGACAGTAGTGGTTTGCAAACACCAGAGTTTTAGGACAGAAAAAGAGACTAAATCTGAGATGAATTTATGGTTGAATCATTGTTGTTCAAAATATACAACAGTTCAAAGACAAGGCAATTCTGAGCCGTTATCCAATAACCTTCTAAACATGGTAATGATTACTATTGACAGCAAACATCACATGCATATGAGAATGAATAAAAGCATTATATATATATATACACACACACACACAGGTTGTTGTAGGATTTATGCAAGAGGTCTTGCCAATAACTACTCACTTCTGGAGAGCATGGATAAATATCATAAGTAATCCTTCCACCTTATGTCTTGCGTTATTAAATATTGTCTGTACAAATAACTTATAAGTTGAATTTGATGTTCAAATCAAGCAGGATTATAGTAGGAAAAGAATAAAAAAACATTCTTCATCCTAAAAAACCCTAATTCTTTTAGATATGATCAAATAAGTTCAAGAGATGTTAGTCTTTACTTAAAAAAAGCAATGATATGAGCATTAGGTTTAATATATAAATTAATAGTTAGTGGCAATAGATTTTTGATGGGCTACTAGCAGCTAAAGCATATTAGTCTTCATATAAAGCAAAAACAAATTTCAAAACGTACCAGTTGAGAGAGAATATGTTTTGTTATAGATCCAAACTATAAATAATGCATAGAGAAACACTCAAGATAAAAATAAGCTGGATACTGGTAAATAACCAAGAAAAAACTAAAAACATAAGTATTTCTTCACTACTAAGCATCAAGCCACAAGTCCTGTAATCATCATCATCATCATAGTTGGTCACCTTACTGTATTTAAAAAAAAGTATATGGCATCTCATCAGTTATTTGATAATAGCATTTAGCTTGTACAAATGATTTGGATTTCAGTGTATAAGACAAAAAATAAGAGTAGTTAATTTACTGCTCTGACATACCTAAGCAGTTTTTGCTTGTCTTACATCTAAAATAATTACTGCTTAGAGTATTAGGAATGATCACAGTACAATGAAAAATCTATTTTTAATTTTTATTTTAAAAGCCCAAAGTGTAATATCCAATTCTGTACAAAGAAAAGATTCATGTGAATTTTTATTAACTGAAAAATTAAATAAAACTTAAATGACTCATCTTTCACAAAATAATCTGGAGCCTTTCAAATAAAAAAAAAAAATCAAGTACATCCACAAAATGAGAAATGAATTTTGTGGCATTTTATGAACTTACCAATTACAAATCTTCTGTCTCATATTTTAAAACAAGGTTAAAATTAAGAATAAAAAGTTTATTGAACTATTAATTCATCCAAATGCTATTAGACTATATATTGGAAGATGAGGTGAGGAGTGGTGTAGCAGTTACCAACATGGAAAATGAAGTCGAAGAACCGAGTTTGTGTTTCGTCCGAGCCTGCTCATGTTCACTTTGGGAAAGGCATGAATCTTCTGCCCCACAGCTATGGGTACATAGCAGTACAGTTAGTGCACTTCATCCCTGTGAGGCAGTCCATCTTGGGCTTGAGGCTAGCAATTCCACCATGTAAAACCTACTGAAACCGCAATGTGTTATACTGTCATTATCTTTCAAAACTTATTTCATTCAGACTGCCAGTAGGTATATACATTATTCAAAATGGCAGTGGTGGGAGAGTGAGAGTTATTCACTGCAGTGTATCACATTAAGCACAGAATTGGCAAGCAGATAAGCATGCTATTTCTTAAATTTCACAAAAAAGTATACTTTTCACATTTAGCAGATGAAGCAGTGAATTTTAAAAGGTGGCTCATCTGATAGGTTGCCAAATTATTTTCTTGCTAATTTTTAATCAAGCTTTACACTTACCTAATGTTAAATGGCAAACCCAGCAGGATAAAAAATTAACAGGGAACCTTCTGTTGATGGGTAATACACAGGTTATAGAGCACCTATTTTGTCACTCAAGCCGTCAGTTACATAAAAGTTGCTTTTTACCATAGATCAGGTGAGATGTAATAACTGAATATGAGTATTCAAAATGAGATAAAATTTTGCATTACAAATGTGTGAAAAGTTTGTTTTAAAGCTAAATAAACATTTTAAATTTAGTGTATGAAGAGAGGGAAAAATATTTTTTTTAAATGTTACCAACACACTGGCGATACATAGTTACTAAAGTCCATTACAATGTAAGACACAAACAAATAAAGATAAGCTTCCATGAGGCATAAATATCACTGCAGTTCTTAATTGGGGTGATTTATATCAATTTATTTTATTTAAAAGTTGTTTTTTTTACAGAACATAAACACTTTATTACACTTAGTTTTAAAGAGAACATTACAAACTTATATATCTGTCAACGCTGCTAGAAAATCTGAAAGAAATTCATTGAGAACTTTTTGAGATATCTTGCAGACAGGAAAAAGAAATTGCTGATGTTTTTTGGACGTATAAATACGACGTAGGGGAGGTAATTGTGCATGAATCCGCTCAAATTTATCCAGTTCTTCCTTTGCCTATTGCCCACCCTTCCAGAAAATCTGAATGAAATTCATTTCGAACATTGAAATATCTTGCGGACAAGAAAAAATGCAAACCAACCAATGCGACCAAAAACATACCTCTTTTCAACTTCGTTGACAAAGGTAAAATATATATTATAATTCTGTGGTGCTAATACAAAAAAGGCTAACTGCTTGTTGGGACTACATTAGTCTATCATAGAAAGAGCAGCAGTGAAACTTGTGAATGAAACCAACCTACAGTTAGCACAAGACCTGTTCACCTACAAGACTAATTGACTTCACAAGGCTACTAAAAACTTTAGTGTAATCTGTTGGGCTTTTTCTTTTAAGTATCAATGCCAGTGTCAGTGTGCTTGAGAGAGGGAATGAGGAGTGAACAAGATAAGACCAGATCCACCCAGTTCCCACAAGATGAGCAATTCAAGCAAGACTTCTACAGAATTTACAGGCACACAGCCACCCACCCCTCTTCAACCCTTATGACACCTGATGTCATTCACAGTTAGTAAACACAGGCCGACACTTATGATCTCACCCTGACAGTCAACTACCTTCTCCTAACAGCTTTTGTCTGGCAATAGCAAACGGCCTAAAATACTTGAGAGTACCTTGGTTACGTGCAGCTCAGGTAGCAAGCACACAGATACTCACAGGGTTTCCATGTAGTACAGATACACTTGTTTCAACTATTTTCCTCAATCACTGGACTGACTCTCAGCCAGCTAACTAGTTATAGCACTTACTATACATTGATTCAAGTAACATGACAACTAATGACAGTGTCATTTATTCTACTTTACTGGGATATTTAAACTAATGTAATACGTTTATTCTGCTCACAAGTTAACCTCAAAGACAGCTTTTAATTTGCCTGTTTTTTTTGTTTTTTTTAGTAAAGTCGCTTAGATATGTTATTTCAAACGAACCAAACACTGGATATACAACTCTCTTGGACATATTTTAATTTGTCTTATATTTACAAAAAGGTTTTTTGATATAAACAAGTCTATCCAGAAACCAACCAAAGTTTACTAAGTGCAAGAACAACACTAAACCCTGACAAATCTATACTTACCATTCAAACAAGCCAATGAAATATTTGGGTGAAGTTGGTTTTTACAAATCTGACAGCAATAAAATACTAAATCAATCAAAAAGTGCACTTATTTATAAGCATGATTTGTGAGGCATATTGGCCAATATACAAACATTATTGTTTAATGGCAGCATATTTAAAACTACGTCAAGCTCAATATTAAAATTCATATATTACTTTCTCCTCATTAAAAAAAACAAACAAAAACACAACTATATAAAAATAAAAGAAAGTTTTTTTGAATACTTTATAAATTATTTAAAAAATTAATAAAATAAAGCAAAAAGTAATCCATTATTCCTTTTATCTTTGTTTTGTTTAAATAAAAGGATACTAACTGAATACAACACAAATTTAATGTCAGCACAATACTGAACATTTTCATAGCTGATTCTCACTCAAAAAGCTAGGCAGCCATAAGATACAAATATAGAATGGAATCTGATTTAAAAAAGAAAAATGCACTGGCTGACTTTCACCTAATGAACCAACACATCTACATTTTTGGTATATGCTGTCAGGTATTCCTATAAACATTTTTACATTCAAGTAAACAGAGCTATCATTTTTTCTAAGTTAGGAATAGAAACAACATCTTCAAGTGCATATATGCACAGAAACAACATCTTCAAGTGCATATATGCACAGAAACAACATCTTCAAGTGCATATATGCACAAAAACAGCAGTCAAAACTTATAATTATATAATTCTTCGAATTTTTCACTAGACATAAATCCTTTACACACACTAAGTAAAAATTACTAGTGCCTTTCAGAAACAAAAGAGAATTGGAAAGATCTGTTCAAAGTTTAGTTACATCACCATAAAGGCACAGTAGACAGAAAAGTATATCCTCAATTCTAAAATCTTGTAGTAATGGAAAATTGCTCTAAATGGTTGAAGCAATTTTTCTCCATGAAAATTGCGTTTAACCTCAAGAAAACGGTTTTATGCTTCAGATATTTCACTGGGACAGGTTTTAAACTATATTTTCAAAGAGTTCCATGAATCTGGAAGTAAAAAAGGGATTTTTTGGGGTCTAGCCAAAGACTAATGTTCATAATTTTAAAGTACGGAAGTCGGTAAGGGAAAAAAAGAATTTAAAAAATATTGAGTTGCATTTTCTTTTTATCACTGATGTGATTTAAATGAATATGACCTTCATTCATTACTTTGTGAAAGTTTTCATTTTTGTATGATTGTGGATGAGTGGTTAAGATGACTGACTTCTAAATGAGAGATCGATGGGATGATGGGATACTTTACTAATTTTTTTTCTTTCTTTTGCAATAAATAGATCTGTTGTGCGATCAAATCATAATTGGGATATCTTACGCATTTCTTATTTTTGCAATAAATAAATTTATAGTAAAAGATAAATTTAACTGTTTAAGTGAATAATTTCTCAGTTCCAGATTAGATTAAATATTGGTAGGCCTCATTTAGGCCTTCCGCAGGAAATAGCTGGAAACTAAGAGGCAAATTTTCTTCCGCAGTAAATAGCTGGAAATCTATCAGGCGAATTTTCAGTTAGTAAAGCTAATAGTTGATCATTTAAGTAAAAATTTAAGTAACAGTAACATAAAAAAAATAATGATTATGGATCAGGAGTTAACCACACTTGTTTCAACCAATTCTTCTGGTATTCAAAAAATATATTTACTCTTCATAATGAACCATTTTGGAAGGCAAAAGGTTTTTGTTGTTTGATGATATCACATGGATCAAATTTTGAAACAGAAAAGTTTTAAAACATAACTAGGAAAATCTGTAATCAAATAGAAGAGAGAGAAAGAAAAGTTAAACTTGTGAGTGAATGAAAAGAAAAGAAAAGCTGCTAAAAAGAGAGTAAAAGATTTAAAAGATCTTAAGTGAGAGAGCAAAATAAGGTACGAGTAATCCTGCTTAAAGAAAGATAAAAGTCCATTGTTTAACAAGATGTAAAAAGCAACAGGTGCATCTATCAAGCTGAAGTTAAACAACACTTGTTAGGCATTTCAGGATTAGCCTAAGTCTGCATTATTCACAAATATTCCCTTTAGATAACACCAAAGATAATCTCATCTATAATTTCACACAAGAGCAAGGTTAACACTCAAAAAGAAAAGTTAACAGTTGGTTTGATAATGCTACACTTTATTTGATACATTCACAAATAGGGGAGCAAATAAAATCAATATTTCAGAATGAAAATAAAGGTACTTGTACATAATATTATTTAATTTATTCATATTATTGGATGAAGTATTGTAACAATATTTTTATTACTAATTTTGACTATTTTTACCTTCATCTTAATTTTTAGTTACTTTTTATCACAACTCAGACCGTCATTCTACGGCAACAAGTAAACACTTTTAATCTTTATTTCCGTTTGCTCCGTTTACTTGTTGCCATAGAATGACGGTCAAAGTCAAAGTTGTGATAAAAAGCAACTAAAAATTAAGATGAAAGTAAAAACTAGCCAGAATTAATAATAAAAATAGTGTTACAATACTTCATCTAATAATAAGAATAAATTAAATAATCACTAACCAAAACCGCACTATTCAAGGTATTACTGTCTATTTTAGTTATTTTGGTGGTTTTATTCAATGAAAAAAAAAAAAAATAAATAATTAAAGAATGCCTTTGTTTATTTGTTCAAATCTCACTTAGTTTTCATACAATGAACGATGTTTGCAATCTTTCATCTATTGCCCACCCTTGAATATCGCCTGTACCACCCACAGTTATCGCGGCTAGGTTATAACACAGTTAGCTTTCTTGGAGTCCAACACCCGCATTATAAACAGAGGACACCTGTACTTACATTATTACTGCAGCCTTGAATTCTATCATTAATTAACTTCATATTTTTTGTTGAAAACCATCCTCTAGAAGAGTACCATTACATTCAGATGTCAACAATTGTAATTGCAAATGATATCTAGAAGGTGAGAAAAGAAAAGACAAATATACCCAGAAGAAATAATTTTGCAGCTCTTTACCGGAGTTTGATAATATTAAATGATGAAGTTGTAGAAATGAAGCAGCTGTTTGGTGGATATAATCAACTGCATTGAATGCAGAGTTTGGGGAAAAAGATTCTAGGACATTTTTAATAGAATCATGTTCGATATAAGAACTCTTGAGTTCAGTTTTTTAAAAATCTTTCAAGTCAATATGGGCTAATAATAAATCTTTTGCATCTGACAGAGGAAACCTTTTATTATAATCACAGATAATGTTATCGAATGGTTATTGTTATGAAAGTCAGTTCCAAACACTTTATTTAAAATGAATTAAAAATGATAAATTTCATGTTAATTAGAGAACAGTTGCATGTACAGTAATAATCATATAATAATTTATTGTACTCAGCCTAAGTTTTCTTCTTTGCAGATGTGATCATTGTTTTGGAATAAAACAATGATTATCCTGAACAAATAGTCTGAGACTTATTTATTAATCATCTCCTAGAATTTCAAGTATATCCGTGAATCTTTTCATGAGTAATAACTAGTTTTAAATAAAACAAACATTGCTCTTTAAGTAGATGACAGCTTTTACTTTTTTTTTGCAAGAGATGACAGCTTTTGAGAGAGATAAAATATTTGACAAGTGCTTAGAATAAAGAAATAAAACTGAAAATTGTTTTTGAGTTTAGATCAAAACCAATAAATAAAATTAATTTTGCAAAAACATAAGCAAACTGACAGTCTTTCTAATTGAAGCTGTCTAACTTTTCAAACTTTATTACATTAGGGGAGTTACAAATTGCAAATTCAGTTCAGTTTTTGACTTACAAACCACCTATCTAACAATATTTGCACTTTTTAGAGCAGATCAGGTAGATAAAATACCAGGCTAGTGAGGTACATTACCAAACATTAACAAGGTATATCAATTTGATTGTCTAGCAATATTTACAATAGAGATATGATTTTAAAGATTTTTTTTATTTTTTAAGACCAATCAATAGCAAGTGATTAGCTGGTTATCCTGGAAAGGTGAATGCAAATTTTCAGAGCAGAATAAAAAGAACTCTCTCCAAGGGATCAGTCTTATAAAAACAAAACTAAGACACAGCCGGTTATGATTCACACCCGTACGAGCAAAGTATATATATATACACACACTTCAAACTATTTTAAAAGATCATTTCAGCCTCAAAATCTTACTCAGCAGCACCAACGATTGTTATATAATTATTAGTGCAGTTTTCAATATACAGAAATAATCACTATCAATTTTGTTTTTTTCAAACTGATACACAAACATGACTCAGACTTTTGAGAGAATATATTTTACGGCCCTTCCAGGTATTGATAAAATTTAATAAAGTGGCTGTTCCAAAAAGAGTAGGATTCAGTTTCACGCAAATATGCCAAAATGCAGAGCCTTGAGAAGTGTTCTAACAAGTTATCAGACTAGCCCTAGAAGGTTTGTGTACACTAATAATTATATCAAATGACACACTGGAGAATCTCAAATTCAGGTGGAAGCATGATGAAATTTTTTAATTTATCAACAGCTTGAATTTTTATTAGATGAAGCATTGTCAACCATTATTAATTTTTTTATTAGTATTTCTTTCATCTTAATTTCGGTTGCTTTTCATCACAACTATTCAGACCAACAGTCTATGGCCGTTAGTAAACAGGGTGGATCAGAAATAAAGAATAAGCAGAGCAGCTGGTATGGATGACCAGGCTTCCGGAGGCAAGGGATGCGATTCTTTCCTTTATTTCTGATTCTTGCTGTTTACCAATGGCCAAAGTTTGACGGTCTGTGTAGTTGCGATGAAAAGCAACTTAAATGAAAGAAATACTAGTCAACCATTAATAATAGTTAATAATGATAGCAACACCATTCTGATTATAATTAATACTAAAGGAATCATTTTGCAAGAGGAACGAACAATCCACTTAATAACTGAAATGTGCAATTGGGTGTGTGGCTGTGCCAGAACAAGGCTGATTGCTCAACAGCCAGTAGTTAGTTAGCTGGGCTCTTGGCCTGAGTGCCCATTTCAAAGATATTTGGAAATTTGTGAGATTGCTTACTAAAGCTATAAGTAGGACACTCATGCCATAAAGTTAGAGTTTTTGGTATTTGTCTAAAGTTATAAAATACTTCCTATCTCCATTCTGATTGTTTTATTATTAAATAATTTACTTTCAGTAGTTTTCACTCAATTTAGCTTGGTAATGGATACACTCTTTCACAAAGCAGAACAATCTGTGACCAATACTTTGGAAAGTAGATTAATAGCTATAAAATAACCTAATTTCATAAGTATATCCTCACACTATTTCCATCCCTTGTTAACAAGGTGGTATAAATAAATTTCAGTGAATCCTATAAAGAAGATGTGCCATTCCAACCTTATTAAACAATTCACCAAGAAGAAGGATATTTCTGACTATGAAACACAGTGGATGGAATCACATTCTGCATCATTGTTTGGGCCATGAAGCTACTCCATTTAACACAGGAGTGAACTAAAACTTCTTTCATAACCAATGTAAAGAATAAGTGACCAGTTCCATAACTGGAATGTTTCTAACTACAGTGAATAATTATTATTCAGACCATTTTTTTCTCTGGATAAATCCAAGTGTAATATTGATTCTTTTTTTCATTAGAAGAAAAATATTAATTTTCATTAGAAGAAAAATATTAATTTTCATTAGTTCTTAGTGATCATCATTGAATATACAATTCTACAATAACCAAAGCTAAATGAGATACCATTAAGGCTAAGACTATTTAAAATTCAGTGTAACATTTGTTCAAATATCCAAATTTAAAAATAAACAAAAGACACATACCCTTATGACTTAAATAATTTGTATTAAATAATGATGTGCCAGTAGACAAGAGTAAAGTCTTTAGGCAAGAAGGGTGTATATTTACCAGTCATGAAATAAATGTGTTACAAGTTTACAAGTCACTAGAAATGACTGGCTGCAAAGTAGTAAGTTGACAGTAATTAATAAAACCACAGCAATAATGAAAATGATGATCAATATAATGGAAGAGTAGGAAAGCATGCAAAACTACTAGAAGAAACATCAAACAGCAATGCACTCATTAGCAACATGCATATAGTAAGTCAGAAATGATAGGTATGCCTGGTTGGTAGAAATGTACATATGTGAACCAATCCAAAATAGAATATAGGGTTCAGAATGTGATGACACCAGTCAGCTATAAACACATTCCTTCTTAACTCTCCTAGATGAAGCAGAAGGTGCAAATTAGGGATTTGTTATGGCCAAACAGATCTGTTCCTTCCACTCTTCAAACCTGGCAAACATTAATTGGGAAGTCATTTTTCTCAAAGCAATATAATGACAAGATAGTTAAAAATATATTTAGCAAAGCTGTAAGAGCATACAGCCAAATTCAATGATATAATTATTAAAAAATGATATTGATTTTCTAACACAATAATATTTGATTTTATTTGCAATAAAAATCAGGATTTCAAAAGATTCATTAGCATGAAAACTAGACAGTTATTTTTAATTTTCTTATCTACAGTATTAAATGTTTTTCTTTATTTCATTTTAGTCAATGTTCAGCCAATAATTTTATTGGCATTAAGATGGCTGTGCATAAGTAAAACTTGAAAGGACAAGCTGCATGCTTGTTGATTTTGACTCAATGTAGCAATTTGCAAACTTATTTAACCCTATACCATTACCTCATCACGCATCAAAGAGAAACAGAAATAACTACAATCACAAACTAATTTCATACAACAAGTAGGAAGTGTTAACCCTATCTGTATGTTCCTTATAGGTCTAAAACTCAATGAGCATGCTCTATGAGAGAATAACTGTATTTCCCTAGCCTCAAGGACACATCCAAATTTTGACTTGTAAAAGTTTGAAAGCTTTAAAGTCAAGTTCGTTTGAGGAAAGTGAAAATACCGGTTAAATTGATACACAGCATCTAAATTACTGGTTCTGTCTACCGACACGGGAACCAATTATATTTTTTTTTAAAAATGTTATGATACTTTTGCTTGTCAGTTATTTTATACTAAGTATATAATTTATACACTTCATTCAGGTCATATACAGGAGTTCAGATTACTGTCTAGCATAAATTACAGGACAGCCTGGTACTGCACGCAAGATACATTCCAGGTAAAGAGTGTGATTAAACGTGTATTAGGCTGGCACATTTTCTTACTGACACTTAGTAGAAAACTGAGATGCCAATCTTTTTTATGTATAACTGGAATAATTTTATGCATTATTAAATTTCATCTTAATGTTAAAAATTTCGGGTGAATTAACCACATAGCAAATAAAAACTTTATTTTGCTGTCAATAAACATGTACATAAACTTAAGTTATGTGAACAGTAACCAAAAAAAATTGAAAGGTATCAAAAGTATTTTAGTGAAATAATTAAATTTGAGAGAATATAAGTTTTATTATTGTTCCATGTATTCGTTATGTAGATACTTATAGTAACTCAGCACATCGTCAATATTGACCTTAAATAATTTTCATCGTTTCTCATCCTCTTCTACCAGAAGCCATCACTTTAAGGTCCTCCGCTGCTTTAAAAAATCTTGATAACTTTTCCTCTCTTATTTGAATCTGCATCACTTGACAAAAAATCTTGATTGGTGGTATCGTATTCAATCTGTAAAAGTTCTTCATCAGTTAGTTATTCTTGGTGAGTTGCTAGCAATTCATTTATATCAGCTGTTGTTATGTCTTTGAATCTTGCTTTGTGAAAGAGATCCAAACTTTCTTGTTCACATGACTTCAACATATTCATTGCTAGGGATAACGCATCCTGGCCATAATTGCTTCCAAACTCCATTCATTGTAGGTCTACTAATTTCTTTCCAGGTAGCTGAATCGGAAACCAGTGAAGAGGGGAATGGAAGCCTAGGACCGGAATCACTAATTGGACATCAACCCTTTTTGGTCCACCCCAAGGACGTTTAACTGCCTGACGATAGGTCGCTTCGGGAACGTGACCCGGGGGGTCGGGACAAACAGTGTTGCCTAATAATGGAGTGAATTAAGAAGTTGAGATACTGTCTCGCAAAGTGAAGCACAGTCTGCGTGCCATACAAAGCACCAGCGGGCAGTAGCCAGAATCAGAACAATTCTTTTTGTGTGTCCTGCTAATCACGTGTGCTAGTATGGTATGCAGTACCAGGCCTTTCTGTACATTCCTTTGGTGGTTAGGATAGGCCTATGAAAAAAGTAGTGTCTTCAACACCAGGGAAATACAGTACTTTTAGGAATCATCATTATTAACCAGTAGATTATAAAATCCTTTTTTCCGTCTCTAATCAAAATGTATATTTTTTAATGATCATTCAGAGCAACTTCCAACCTTAATTTACAAGCCTTTAAAATATTTAAATAAATAAAATATTTTCTTTTTGATATGTAAATATCATGAAACATGATCCAAATTGAAATCTGTGTGTTAAAAACGAACAGCTATTCGAGACAAGAAGCTTGAACTATCTGGAAGCCTAAGGGTTAAGAGATTTCATGGGTTTATATATGAAATGCTCACATTTTAGGTCTCTTGAGACGGCAAGATAGAATTGCACAAATAATTACTTTTGAATAGTTGAAACCATTTCATTGACCCATTTATCACGTTATTTTTAGAGACAGAAATTAACCAAAACTACCAATTTATGGTCTTTTAAACACTATTTGTGTCTCTAACAAGAAGTTAATACCATCTCTTCTTCTGCAGATCAATTACCAAATTAAATGTCTCCGGCACAGGCAGGCTAAGAGACATTAGGCAAAAACAAAAGTACCCCATTCGCTACTCTTCTGGATAACCTGTTATATACAAGGAATGGATAACAGCAGAGCAATTCCTCTTAGCATTTACTGCACATACATATTGCAAGAAGTAAAAACATAGGGGAGGCCATGCACAACAATGGGACTGATGGTTGATCAACTTGTGAAAAATACCAATTTAAGGAAGATCCTACCCACCATTTGAAACAATGGACTCTTTCGGGTAAATGAGTTCAGTATTAATTTTTCTAAAAAAAAAAAAAAAAGAAGAAAAAAACCATAGAAATCCAAATATATTTGTGATTTCTTTTCACTGGGATTAACGAGTAGATCATATGAAAAATCAGGACGCACGTCTTATAGCAACGATCTGCAAGCTAACCTTGCTAGACGTTGTTTGTGGGTTCGATCCACATTGGATCTCTCAGTACTAAAGGTTTGATACTAACTTTTTATGTCTTGTAATAGGTACTCCAATGAGTTTTTACAGGAAGATCTTATACATCTGCTGCCTGTTTCCCCTTATAGGTCTTGTTATTCTGAACATTTTGATACCTCATTTGTCTACTCCTATTAGTTCACTAATTATGATTATTTATTCATTTGCGGACTCGCGGCAAATTGAACACTTACAAAAAAAAAAAAAAAAATGGCCTTTTCAACACCCTATAAAACTGAAAAGCCATCATTCTTTTAATATGTAGACATTTTGTACTTGCTTAAATTTTATACGAAACTGAAGAACATTTATTTTTCTACTAGGTGATATTGATTCCAAAGACATACATCAAAAGTGGAGGTATCAGCAATCATTTATTTATACACACCTTTTATTTCGACCACAGTAAAAAAAAAAAAAACGTCACAGCGTAGTTTGGGCACTGTAAACACATTAAATTGAAAATTCGCTGTAAAATTGCTTTTAAGTCAAACGGTGACAAATAAGACACCAACAGATTCAGAATTGGACATTCTTTATTATGGCATGCATAACAGTTTTGTATTAGTCAACATTATGGAGAATGAACACTTGAGAAACAGGGAAAAATTAGCGTTGCTGCAACATTTTTGCCCAAAAGACTGACTGTTTGGACTACATACTGTTAATTTTTTCAAAACCAGTCTTAAGTTTTATTTAAAAAAATCAGGTTGATGTCATTTGTTGCTACAAATTCATCAACCAGGAAAAAAATTCAGTTTTTAACAGAACATACATTCTCCTCCATTCTCATCAACTGTGTTGAGTTCAACAACATCTGAATAAGTGCATTTGTAAATGACCAGTAAAAATAGCATTTTGGTTTTTTCTTCTTAATATTAGTAAATTATTTTAAATTTTACAATCTGATACCCTTCTAAGCACTAATCATTCATTGACTACACAGGGTCTTCCTATCACTGAGGATTTATAGTGTTTGCAATTTATCATCATGAGTAGCACTTTATTCATTCAAACTATGGCTGGGACTAAATGAAAGGAAGTTATAATGATTGCTTGTGCTTTTCAGTTCTTGCCAACAGCTACTAATACCACCAAAACAGTAATGTTAAAAAGAGGTGATGATTAAGGAAAATTTAAATTATGTTAGATGAAATTATATCCAGATTAGCAGTGGAATTATATTACATGTGGCTGATCAAATGTGTACTGATAGAGTGCTAAAAAAAAGCAAGTACTGAAAACAATTTTAGGTAAGAACTCATTGTACCTCATTGTAATATATGAATGCAATCAAAAATAAGGAATCAAGTCAGATCTATTGGAGAGAAAGTGAATCCAATTACTCAAGCATTAATCTTTACTTCAACAATCGGCTATGCTGCTTAATGTAAATTCTAGGCTACATTTTAAATACAGAACACAGATTCAAAAGAGAAAATTCTTGTGGCTTCTCAGATAACGTGATTTTAGACCTTGTTCAGCTACTAATGACCTATAATTGTAGGCTTATTAAATCCAGTTGACTAAACAACCAATATTATATCGACTTACAATACCCAGAAACACACAATGGATTTTTAATTTTTTTGATATATTAGATATGAATTGAATGGTTAAATGCAATAAATTAATATAAATGATAAAGTTTATTGATAAAACTGAAACAGATAAAAGGTATATAAATTAAACAAATACAGTACTGTACTTAAAAAGAATTTCGAAGTACTGCCACTCCCAACATGACAAATTGTATGATTTTCTTGCACTATACAATTAATCAGAAAGGTCTGGAAGAGAAGGACTCTTGTCCTACAGGTTGTTTCCCCATCATAGACTTGGTGTTTAAGGGGCAACATCCTGGTCACTTGAAGTTGAATTTGTAAATGCTGGACTACAGATTTGAAACTTATAATTCCTGGTTATTTTCTTAAGCATATCATTGAGGCGAAGTTGTTTCAAATGCTTTGACCATTGGCCACTCAGTGAACTAGTGAGAGAGCCACGAGAAATTAAAGTGCCCATGTATTCTATCTCTTGTTAAACGGTCAGTTTTTAATAACTATAGGAGTTAACAACTATATCTAATTTGTATGAATGATAATATTGGTATTACAATTCTAGGTTTCTCCAGTTTCATTCACAAAACTTTAGGTATTGGATAGACAGAATTTTTATTAGAAATAAGAAAATCTTTGTAGAGTGATTCTAATTTCAATCACACAATGCTATGCCACCTTCCTAGTTGTATGAAATATGTAAACTGAGTAACTGTATAATATACAAAAGATTCTGAATTGTATTACTGTTTTTGACAGCATATAGGTGGTTGTTCACAGTTTATGATAAAATTTGCTTTAAGCAATCAAACAGTCATTAGCTGGTCATAAGAATTCTTCGATCAAAATGTCACATTCCATAAATAGCAGACTGGAAAAATATGTTTCACTTTGAATCAACAGAGATCCAAACAGAAAAGGATTACATGAAAGTTATTTAAAAATGATTTGGTTTTTTTTTTTGTATTTTGACAGGTGGAAAGCTGTGGTCGTTAGCAAATATTAAACATGGCTAAAACTGGATAACAAAAACAGAGCACTAGGAAAGAAATATTGCAAAAACTAATTTCTGAAATTTCAAAACTGTTAAAAGCACTTTTAAACCTGTAAAAATAAAGGAATAAGATATTTAGGTATAAAAATGTCCAGGATATAAATCTAAGCTATATCAAGTTTGGCTATCTTAACCCTTTATGGGGCAAGTGACTATATATGATCAGCTGCGGACCCGTCAGCCACATGCAAATATTGTAGCCACAAAGACAACATGATCTGCACCAATGTGGTCTGCAAGCTTTGCAAAGTACACTTGTGCTTGAACAAAGACAAACTGTTTTGAGGCATTATAATAGCCAGCACAATTTTAAAATCAACCCGGAGTTGTTATTTTTTTGTCAATATCAATTTTTTGTAACTATTCATTATATTGAATAATTCTGTGTTTTATTTAACTTTCTACTTTTTTTATACTTTTGTGGAGAGGCACCAAAGTAACAGTGGTTATGACCATTTCACCAGAGGGGGTTTTGCAACCATAAACAAAAAAATATCTTGTAATTAGGTCTACTTTAACATACAAAAAGGTGGTTTTGATATCTAAAATATTTTTAGGGGTGCCCTATAAATGATTGCATTTTTAAAGCAACAGAGAGCTGTCATATACTAAAAGAAAAATTGACTAATTAGCAATTAAGGTGTTGCCAAAAATACTATTTTTCTTCTATGGAAAACATTAGGGTGAGTGAATTTTTATGTGTATAAATATTGTGGTGGATGGGTCAGTGAGCTAGTCTCGTACACCATTTCTATTGTGGTGAATGTGATATTCACAAGATAGTATAGCACAAAGCTACAAAAGGGGTGTACGAGACTAAGCTGAGCTTAGCAAATACCTAAAAATACAGCTTTGAGAAATAGCGTCTTCACACATTTTATATGAAGAAGAATACAGAAATAAATGTCATATATAAATAAATTTTTCTTTTAGCGTGATTAAATAAATAAGAAATTATAAATCAATACTGGAATGAATGAATAAATAATGTAAGCCACTCAGATCAAAAGAGGAATTTGTTCATCTTCCAATAAACAAAGAAACACTTAAGATACCAAATAGTCTATAATCAAGAGTTTGCTTGGACAATAACAAAATCTTGATGGTCAGTGGTGTGGAACAATAAAAAAAGAAAATAAATAAAATAATGGATACATGCACAGACATGTTCAGCTTGATTATCTCAGTTGTAACAACAACCTTTAACCACCAAAACAGTCATTAACAATAAACACAATATCAAATATAATCAAATCATATACAAGTCTTTGTAGTCCTTTAAATATCAAATGTTTTAGCATTTCACAACACAAATGAATAACTGTCTTTATTATAAGAGAAATTACAATTCAAGTTCAAGAGACTTGGGGGTCACTACAGCACAGTATTAGTGAAGTGATATTATTTAAAAGGACAAACATTCAGACCGATATGATAAAAAGCTGGTTCAGAGATTATCTACTTCATGCAAGTAAAACATAAGTCACTAATTACTAGAAAAATGAGAGCAGACAAGCCACTAACAGATCTGATAGTCAGACCTCCAATTCTTTATCCACGTGTATTAGAGTACAATTTACTAATCTATTGACTGACTCATTCAACTATTTCTAGTTTGAAACTAAAAGATCTGAAATTGTGACTACCCAGATACATGACTCACATAAGAGTAAAACTGATTTCAAACAAGAATGACAGAGATAAACAAAGGACCCTTTTTTGTCGCAGTCACAAAAGAAAAGAAAATAAGTGTGAGGTATTAAAATAAGCTAAATCACTGGCTATACCATACTCATATTTCCATCTCCATCCACAAAATTTTCAATCAGTAAGTTTTCACGTATGTTACGTAAAACTATTTCTGATTTATTATTATGACACAACTTTCATATCTGATTGACATGGTTGACAACAATGCACTTCCTTGTCACTTTAAGACACACAGAATGCACTAAAATATACAAGTGAATATATTAGATCAGCAACAATGCTTTTTGGTGCTTTGACCTTTATAAGAGTAATTTTCTTTTCCACAGTCAAGTAAAGAGTGAACATGACTGTATTTTTTTTATAGTCTTTTGCGGACGATAAGCATATTCTAATTAGATTCCTCCAGGTTTAACCCAGCAAACAACAAATAAAAGATCTTTATGTATTGCATCATTTCACTTTAGATTTCTACCTCCACTTAAGAAGTCTTTTAGATTGAGTTTCTTTACTGAAAAGCAACTGTTAGTACTGAATCACATTAGTCTCATTAAATGTCTACAAGGATTGAAGACAGTCTGACAGGAGACATTACAAATTAGAATATCTGGTAACACATCAGTTACGGTAGACATTTGGAGTAAAAGCTTTGCCTCTTAGTGCAAATGAAGGGTGCTGTCCACAAAGCAGATATTCAGTACTAAGCTATAGTTGAAGGGAAATGCTTAAGTTATAGTATTTATTTACCAAGGCAGAGCTTATAACAAACCTAACTAAGGCAAATAAGTCATGAAGAAAAATAAAGGTGATCCAAGAATACCTTGACCCCATACCAAGGGCTTTAGAACGGATCTACACTGCTAAAGCTTCTATCAATGAGGAATGTTAAAAACGACGTTTACATAACAGGATTTTATTTTGTAATGTTTCTTCAACCATTGAAGTAACTGATTAGTAATTCAGCAGATCAATTTTATTTTAATTAAACTAGCATAGTACCCGTCAAAAATAACTAGATTTACGTATCGGAACTTCTGCCTAGGATCACAGTATCTGTGCACTCTACCTCGGATCAGAGTGCCCCCCGCACTTCTGGATACACATTGCGTTTTGTATTCAAGAATTAAAATTACAACTGATTTAAATGAAGAATTATAGTAGCTTGCTTCCATAGTTTTTCATGAAATACAATAGTTTGACCTCAGTTTTGGTCGCAAATTTACCGTTGAAAAAATACACTTAAATCTCAAAATAAACTTTAATAACCCGATTAAACCTAAGGTAAAAAAAGCTTTTACTAAAAATGTGTGAATATGTGGTCTTGAAGCGTATTTGTAAATTTTATCTGAACTTATATTGCACAAAACAAAACAATCATTTAATTTGCAGTAAAGAAAGTAATTAAAGTTGATGTTCTTGATATACGCCTCAACGTTGAATTAAATACCAAATGTTAAACGATTCCAATTGTTTCTCTCACAGCAGGGTCTGTGACAAAATATATCAGAAATCTCAAAGATTTTCAAAGATATGCAAGGAAGGACGTTACCCCAAATTAACACGAACCATACAGTTTTGTACTTATTTATTAAATAATTTGTATCCGAGTAAAATAAGCGCCTCATTTGTGCACGACGAATAAAGCAAATAAATTTCATAATCGCAAGAATGAGAATGCTGAAATATCAGTCATCAAAACATTTCACTTTTTTTTGTATTCGATTATTACACCTCAGCCATCAATATCATTAGCCAGTGACGGATTTCAAAAATTGGAATTGTTCCCTAACTGATAGTAAATGAGTATATTTTCTATTAAAAAGTGATGTTATCTGATAAAAAGCTTATATTAAACAGTCGTTTTAATTTGAATAAATATAACACGTGAGGTAGGTAAGGGACCCAGCTAATTGCGTTCTATTTGTAAAGAGAGGGAGTGTAATGTAGTCACACTGAAAATGGGAGATCGATAATAGAAGAAATAACCAGAGCCTCAAAAAGTGTTTAAAATTCAAGTTAATCTTGGTGAGATATGAAAAGCCTTCCGCAATGGCATTTCATGACATTTGTATCGTTTTATTTGGGCTTCAAAGATTAAGAAAAACAATTCTCATGAAAATGATAAAGAAATTCAAGATAAAAGTAGATCATCAGCTTTCAAACAGACCTATTTTAAGAGCATGATCATCATGTGATTTAAAACTTCCCATAACTCAAGACACTACTAACAATTACGGCTAGCGATATGACCCTGCTCAAACAATGTTTGACAAACATTATTCAAAATGAATAAGAAATATGATAAATAAACGTTAGTCCATCTATTTAAAAAAAAAAAAAAATAGTGCTATTTGTTTTAAATCATTCAGATTCTAACTACAGCTCGACTACGTCGACTTTAGACGGCATTTTTCAAATGTAGATTTATTAACGCAACAAAGCAAACATCTCAGGAATGTCCCATGAAAACATTTCTTGCAGAATTTGTACTTAACGTCGTCACAAGTAGCAGCAGAAGTTAGGATGGAATTCCGAATGGTGCGTCGAACCATTGGGTCAGGAAATGAAACAACTTAAAGTCACAACGATCAACAAAACAAAACTTTTAATGAAACACCAGAGATTAATGGAGAATTTTTAAAAAAAATTATTTAATACAAATTAAATTAATAACTACTTTCAAACTGATGAACGATTGATAGAAAATGATCATCGTTTTAGCAAATTTTGTGCATTAGAGATATGAAAAAAGAAATACATGATTAGCATTTTTAACTCAGGAGGAGCTTATATATATTATATATAATTGCACAAAATGTTAATGATTTTCTTTTCCTGTTCACATTTCTATTTCAACTTTAGACAGCTGGCTTTTGAATGTGAACTGAAGAACTTTAGGGAAATCGACACTCGTGAGTCCAAAATCTCTTTTACATGTGTGAATATTCACCAGTTTTAAAAAAGTCAAATTAAATCATATTTACGGCACTAGCATCTAAATTTCTGACTTGAATCCGATGCGGATTCAAGTCAGAAATTTTGTGAATGAAGTCCACACTCCATGAGTAGAAAAAAAAGAAAACAGTTGAAGCAATGTTAAATTGAATACGAGCTTCTTGAAAACAAACCAGTAAAAAAAAAAAAGAAAAGAAAAATTTCTTCAACTGCAATTTCATTACTAAGATACTTTACAGTAGGACAAACTACTTTTACTTAATTTCGAACAATTGGGGGGGAAATTCACACAAGCTAAACATATTGAAACCGTCTGACATTTAATAACTGTCTCTAATTTGAAGAAAAACATGTCTCACAACACAATTATTCGGCATTCTTTCGGGATCTGTCGCCAGCCGTGTAAACCATTCAAGTGGTGTTACCCGGTTCCCGTCTACTTATATTTTTGTATGCTTCACATCCTTATAAATGTATCATCCTTCCGTAGTTGATTTTTTGCCAATGGTTTGCATGGCTGGCGACAGATCGCGAAAGAATGCCCACATCCCAAAGAATTTAGATTTGTTTACTTTTTAAAAGTAAAATATACATTTTTGACGCTGGTCACTCAAATTTAAAACTATCTCTTTATCAGGAATTTTTAATGGTAAAAGTATTAGCTTTTTTATAACGGGTCAATAATGATGTAGCAAGTTAAACACCATAACATCAGTGAACAATACGAATGAATTTATAAAGTTTTGAGCCCAGTCAAAACTGGAGTAGATTGGAATAATTGCAATATGCAAACACTCCCAAAACCGAAAGAATGTTTATGTGTAAAGAGGTGAAAAGACGATAGAGGCCAGCTACTCAAAGTATAAATACAAATAATAGAATTACTTAAACACTGAAAGTTTTTAAGCAGTCTGTGTTTAATAAACTGAAAACCTCCAGCACAAAGTTGTGACGGAGTGAGAGACGAGAAAACTTGAAGTAGTCCCTCACTGTGTGCATTGCATGACATTGGCATCCCGTGATTTTTTTGATAAAAGCTTAAAACATTAAACATGGGGAAAATATGATCTAAAATTGAATGCTCTTTTCCTCGTGTTTTAAACCACTGATATAGATATAGGGTGGGAAATTCTGAAGATTTGGACAAAAAAGAAAATCATAAACGAACAAACAACTGAGAAAAGACGACGGATACGTTAATACTTTTGCTTATGTCTTTTACTTTCGACATTAAAACTTTCTACATTAAAAAAAAACTCAGAATAATTTGAAAAGGTATGTACATTTGTACAACCTAACCAGTATGTAATACACTTTACACAGTACAGACAGGTGCAGTGGTTTTAGAAGATTTAAGTTGTTTGTTAGTTTTACGTTTACTCCAAATTCGTCATTATTTGGCGTGACTCATAAATGCACTTAGATCTTTTACGGAATAACTGTTAAAAAGTTTGAAAAATGACGTCATTGGGGGTAGAAGAAAGATTAGGGTACAGTTTCGTGTTTCTGAGCTAAAGTTGGTCTGCCCTGAGTGAAACTAATTACAAAAATTGAACGATTGTTTTTTTTTTATTAAATCAATTCAGGTGTGCTTTGCACGTTTTTAAAGCAATCAAAAACACATGATACTGTCAAAGGGGATTTATGAAATATATGATCTAAATTGAGAAAGAAAAAGAAATTTAAATGGTTGGACGCTTAAAAAACAAATCTAAGCACACACACCGAAGCAATTGAAATAAATTCGTTCTTTTCATTTGGTTTCTGCCCTTAAAAAGGTATTTTATTGTCTCAATTAATGTTAAACAGAAGTCACAGTCAAAAATACCAAATCAACCATCGCCCTGGTTGAATTAGACAGCTTTAACATCAAGATCCCTTTCATGGAACTCCCTTTCAAAACAGTAAACTCTAATTCCTATTTAAAAACAACCTAATCAAAAGAAAGTAGTTTAGCATACAAGTATGAATATTTCTAAAATATTCACACCTTAAATGCTACTGGTATAAAAAGTGTTAAAAAAATAGAGAAGAGGTCAAACTTAAAAAGGGAAAACACTTACCGAGTTCTTTAGCCATGAGTTTGTGTGTATCAAGGAATCCCAACTTGATGGCTTGCATAACATCATTGTCGTCGTTGTTCCAGAAGTAATCATATTTGGTGATTTCGGCCAAAAGATGTTTTTTGGCAAAGTTGGACGCCTCGACACCGCCATGACCGTCAAAGATGGCAAAATAAGCGAATTCGGCTTGACCCGTCGTGGGATTTCGCTCAAAGTGGACGGCATAAGTGTCTTCCATGTGTTTACGACCGCCTTGGTGTCCAGTCTCTGTTACCCGAAGGTTCACGCCGATTTTTGCACAGTTCTTGGCCATATTGTGAGTTAAATATTTATTAAATGACTATGATGGGACGATATGATCAGATTCGATCCGTTCTTGTTTCTCTCTTACCGATTTTAAATTATGGAAAAAAGAAGGTATGATAGTAAAAAAAAGTGAATTGAGAATCCAAAAGCTAATAAAAAAAGTGGAGATATGCACAAAATGAAACGATTTTATGAATGGTCAGTCGGAGTCGGAGATTCGTTCTTTTCCTTGTGTTACCTCTTTTACTTTTGTCTTTCCCTACCTCCTTCTGCAGTAGTTTCTCTTCAACTTGAAATGACGGGCAACATTTAACAATAAACCTAATTCAATCCAGACATGCTATTTTAAACGTAACCGAAGTATAAATTAATACCCACAAGGAATAGTATAACAACGTTAAAGTATAATTACAACAATAGTCCGTTGGTTAAAAATTTCAGATAATTGCTTCTGTTCTGGTCGTTGTATAATGGTCTAAGTTTGGTTCCTTGTGCATTACTTCATGTTTTTAGCAGCATAGTTTGTGTACATTGAAAAAAGTTAGGCACACGCATAGTCTTAAAACAATCAGTTATTAGAGTCAAAAACAAAGATCCTTGTTACAGAAAAGGCAATTGTTTCACTAGTTCTTGACAAATGACAATTAATGTTTTAGACACTACTTAAAAAGTCTTTTTTGATAGAATTCTTCCAAGCTATCATGTTCTTTTAATCTCTAGGCGTCTTGATTTTTTTTCTTATATTTTATAAATTCTTTTCTGGTTTATTCCTGAAGTTCATTTATTCTTGAATCTGCTTTGTGCATGCCCAGTGTCGGGAAACACGAGAGACAAATTACAAAAAAAGAATTAGGTTTTTTTTTTTTTTTTAGTTTACAACAAAATACTATTACACTTTTTTAGCTTTAGAAGCTAAAGAAAGAAAATATGTATCCCGATCTAAATAAAGATACTCGGTAATTCACTCAAGTTCTAGCTAGTCTAAAAACTAAAAACGAAATAAGACTAGATAGACAGACAGACAATAAATGAATCAGTTTTTTTTTTGTTTTTTTCCCCAAAAAATAGATTGTCTACTTAATGTAGAAATGAAAAAAAGGAATACTTTGACGCTGCTATTGTAATGTTGTGTGTGCTCTTCTGAACCAGCTGTGTCGATGTAATAAATCATTTATAATACAACAATCCGTGTACAGTACGACACGATATTGTCGTAGTAAAAGTGAATTTACCATATTGTCAGAAGTACTGTTCATAATACACACAAGTGTTTATATAATAATTGGTAATTTCAAAATTAGGTCTATCCATCAGTAAAGCAAAATATGTCTATTTACTTTGGTCTTTTACCAGCTGTTATAGTCGCATCCAAGTGTGTTACGTAAAACAGAGGTATCCAAGAGATAAAACCAGATTTTAAGTTCTTATACAATGCCAAGTTAACTTTTTAAATACTGTGCAGTAAATTTATGATCCTGTGGTGTTTCTTTTTATTTTAGTTTTATTGTTTCGAGACCAGTCACGTACGTACACATGTGCATAGATTGTCAACTTCAAATGTAAATGTATCTTTTATAATATCGACTGGCAATCGGGAATATGCATATGAATATTAATTACGAAAAAGAAGAATAGTAGCCATAAGAATTGTTCTTCTTCGTAGAGTTTCGTACTTTACATCAGAGCAAGAAGAAGACGTAGGTCTCTTAATGTTAAAAAAAAAGAAGAAGAAAAAAAACAACAAATAGTTTTCCTTTTAAGTCCTCACTTCAAGTAAAAGAGAAAATGCTTTTTACACCGCTGCGTATGAAATAAACCCCCAATGGTATGTGCACTTAGATGAGAGTTAAATCTAGTCTGAAAAATGAGGGAAAACTAAATGGCAAGACGAAGAAAGGAGAACTTTTTCCAAAAATAAAGTGAACGAACGATGATGGCGGCCTAGAAGAGAAGTAGTAGAAGAAGACCCATCAACAACACTCACGCACTGATGAAAAGAACTGACATTAAAATGAAAACGGATGCCCGTTTTTCCTTAGTGTCAAGTCTCTACAGTTTCGGGTTGAAGTTGGAGGCAACTGACGACTGTGGTGTTGATGTTTTTGCGACAGCGGCGCGGCATAATAACAACGGCATCCATCAACGATTTCGATGCCGGACACACGCAACACTGAGGGACGGCGGCTGACGACGACGACCTCACAAGCCTCTGTAAGTGGATCGCTGATTGGCTGAGATTCAACTATGTCCAGAATTCCTATTGGTTGTTGCTGGGGACTAACCTGTTAATCCGATAATAGTAAACAACATCGAAGTAATAATACGCTGTACAACATTGCTGTTGCAGTAGTGTACTGTTAAGCAAGGACTACTTGGTATACAAGGACAGTTTATTGAAGCAACTACTTTTCAACTCGTCAGATCTTTCGGTTCAGTTTACACCGCCATTTTCGTAGAAAATTGTTTTATGTGCTTTCAATATCAATGTGAATGTCAATGAGACCTTGGTTTCTTCCAGCAATTTGTTATTTTTGTGAAAGAAATTGCTTTTTAATGTTCTAGAGGGAGGGAGATGTTTTAATTTTTATGTATTTTGATGATTTAAAAAAAAAAAA
>VCCN01002048.1:2053844-2076979 GCA_006491835.1 Architeuthis dux
TTTGAGAATAACTAAGTTTTACTCTTCCTACGGACGGTTATTTAAAAAGATGAAATAAAAAGAAAAAAAATAGAAATAATAACGATTTATTTTACCCTTAAACAAATCCTAACCCTACCCCCTAAAACAGTAAAGAAAAAGGAGAACATTGAAATAACACTGATATTTAATCTGGAAATAAATAAAACATGTTAGTCGTTACGAAAAAGTTGCATTCCGTACAAACAACACTTCGGACTAAATACACAATCTGGAAACACTGAATACTGTATAAAATGCTTTTTCATCATCTTTTGTAAAACATAGATAACCTTCACAAGGGTTAGACTCCATGATAGTAATCAAGGAACCGAATACTTGACAGCTGCAGTTTCGTACCACTGACGGAAAGTCAAGGTACTGTTTAGCATTATAGTTACATTGTAAATAGAACCCCCCCACAAAAAAAAAACCTCTAAAAAAATGACAAATATCCGGAAGAAACGAAGGTCTCATTGATTGAAAGCACATATAAAAGAAGAAAAAAAAATGTTTCTACGAAAACGATGTGAACTAAATCGAATCTTGACTGATTTTTCTTTTTATTACCATTTAAAATTAATGTTACATATCTTCTGTATATTACAGGTGAAACGAATTCTCCATCTACATTTTTTCAACCTAGCCCCTTTCAGAAATAATTAAGTAGACGTGAGTTGAAGTGAATTCTTCTGGCAAGACATGGAACTTATATATAAGTTTTATATTAACACAAATAATTTTTAGTTGATCATTTTCTACAATCTTTATTCTTATTAATAACACAAAGATCATTATGATAAAAATGATAGTTTCAGACGTTTCTTTCGACACATGTTTTCTTTATCAAAATTTTAAACATGTTCTGAAATAAAGTTTTGACTTGCAGCAGCCGAAGGGTCATTAAATGATTGCTGTGTTTATGTTTTTAACTATTTTTTCCTTTTAACAAAATGGGGGGGGGGGGGTCCTGTTTTTCTGTAGCCTGTGACATTCCTTGGGTCCTGTTATATTTTGCATGAATATTTTTTTTAATTTTAGTTTTGTGGTTTAGGCATGCATGGACCTTTAAGGGACGTCAACATTATATAGAAAAGTATAGGCCTTGATCAATACCCAAGCTCATTTCACTTAACTCGGTTGGCTAAATTCCAAGGCAGCTTGAATTTTGATGTATTGTAAAAGACTATGAGAATTTGACGACAATTGTTTTTACAACAAATACATAGGCGGATCCAGGATTTTGAGCAGGGGTGGAGGTCAATTTTTTCTCACTCAATTAAACAATTTATATAATGAATTTTTGTTTTTAAGGTTAATTTGTGTTTACTTGGAATTATTTGTTTAAAAAAAAAAAAATTCCTTTATCTAGATGTTTTCAAGAAATTGTAATTGGGCTCTGCCCGAGCAGGGTTTGAGGTGAGGATCAGGAGGAAACCCTTATGATGTAGGATTCGGGTATTTCTTTATCCTTGCCTCTTCGGGTTTGGGTTTCCATACCTTGTCATGTGGCTTCCTCTACTAAACAGGGACAAAGTATGGAAGCCCAAACCTGACGAGGCAAGGATAAAGAAACACACGAATCCTACGTTATAAGGGTTGCCTCCTTTGAAATTAAAAACTTCTGTTTACCCCATCACATTCGGATATTACACCTGGATCGTTTTAAGATCGTGTTAAGAACACACACAACAAGAAGGGGTTCAATCGTCCGAATAACTATTTGAATGTTAATGACCCTTCTCAAAACTATAGAAAATATTCTTAGTTCAAACAGAGTTTATTCAAAATGTTCATTCATTCATCTCTTGTCGCTCGCAGTCAGGCCACGCAGAGAGGGGGAGGGGATCTTTGGCTTGCGTTATTGGGCGTAGTGTAGAAATCGGAGGATCGCCACGGAAGGCTCTCTACACCAGGGGTCCCCAACCTTTTTCACCGCGGACCGGTCTAATATTGAAGACCGAGTGATTGGGGTTGATAATCACGACCGGAATATAGTTGATAAGTTAACTAGTCACTTATAAGTGGTTAATACACTCAATTTCGTTTCTAAAAGTGTTTATCTAACGAATTTAATAAGATCCAAGGAAATTAATTTGTTTTTATTTTACAAGGAAATGTCGCCAAATCATATCGTTTCCCCGCAACCCGGTAGCACGTGTTTTGCGGCCTGGTATCGGATCGCGGCTCGGTAGTTGGGGACCACTGCTCTACATGATCCCAGCAGCTTAGAGAACCTGGTATTCTCAGACGATCACCAGGTACTGACCAGGCTCGACGTGGTTTAACTTTGGCGATCGTACGAGAACCAACGTACCCTACGCGATTTGACCGTAACATTCAAAATCTTGATATCGGCCTTCTTAATGAAGAAAAACCCTCCTGTCGTGAATGCCCCACTACCAGAAACGATAGCAGGAAAGCAGTTTTCTTTTTGTAATAAAATCATTTTATCAGGAAAAGAATATAGGAATAAATATCATAAGGTTCGATTTGCGTCGCAAACAAATTGGGAAAATACAGTAAGTATCACTACGTTTTATAGTTTTTAAGATTCAAGAAATTTCCCCATATATCCAAAGTAGATTTATTTAAAAATAATTACTGGCACATAAAATAATTTGAAATGTCCCCGCGATGAATAACTAATACATTTGTTGATCCATATAATCTTCGTTTACATTTATTAATTGCTATCTTTTTTTAATCACTAAATAAATTAATTTTAATCACCATTTTCTTTCTTTCTTTCTTTCTTTCTTTCTTTCTTTCTTTCTTCCTTGGTTGATCTTTTTCTCTCTCTTCCCACTCCTTCCCCTCCTGCTACTACTACCACAACTAGTAATGCTAAATATCAATTTTCTCAGCCGTATCATGTTGGATTGATATGAAACTTGGTCCAGATCCTCGGGTGAACCACCCTCATTTTCCTGTTCCTCCTCCTCTTCCCCTCCTGCTACTATTACCACAACTAGTAATGCTGTTGCTGCTACTACTACTACTACTACTACTACTACTACTACTACTACTACTACTACTACTTCGTTTAGAATCCTTTTGAAATCGGAAATCATTTTTATTGGGAAACTCAATCACGCACGGCTCCTCCTCTTCTATTCCTTCTCTTGAAAGCCAGCCTCTTCTCCTCTTCTTCCTCTTTTGCTTTTCTCACGGAGTGAGGAAAGATTCACGACTTTTTAGACTGGTTTAAGTTGGATTGATTTGAAATCTAGGTCAGACCTTTGGGTCAATCAGGTGTATTCTTCTTCTTCTTTTCACATTAGTTAAAAAATATCGATGGAAATGTTTACATTTGCATTTGTTTATTTTTAATTACTTTTAATTTTGTTCTTTGTTTATAGTTTTATATATAGGAAAACAAGTCACTAATTGTAATAGTTGCTAATTACTGGGTATCGCTAAGAAGTCTCTTGATAAAAAGTTTGTCCCTAATTGTAGGTTGCTAGTAATTGAGGCAACCACATAGACAGATATGGACGAAAGGGTGGTAGACGCATCGTTGAACTTATGGTTCTTGTTAAAATATGATGCTGCGAATTTCTGAACGATTGTAACTTGTTACTTAAAATGTACTTACCGACACAAGTGTACGATGGTGGACCCACATTTGAATCGATTGAAAAGTTCACTTTTGAACAAGCACCGCCTGTTCTCTTTTCAACTTTTAGGTGTTAAAATCGAAAGGGAATTCCTTTATTCCACTTTTTTGTGTCAAAACGGAAATGGGAATTCTTTTCTCCGCTTTTAGGCGTCAACATGGAAGGGAAATCTTTTATTCTACTTTTAGGGATCAAACTGTAAGGGGAATTGCTTTTCCCACTTTTAGGTCAAACTCGAGGCGGATCAAAATCGAAGGAGATCAACATCGAAGAGGAACACATCTTTCCACTTTTTGGGGTTAAAAAAGAGCAGGAATTCTTCCCCCCACGTCTATAGGAGTCGAAATGAGAATCCTTTTTCCACTTTTAGGGGTCAAAATCGAGAGGTAATTCTTTTTTTTTCATTTGGGGGGTCCCTTTTAGGGGTCAAATTCGCGGGATAACTTTGTTTTTTCCTTTTATGAAATGTCTATAAAATACCATTTGTTTTCCTGTGTTTTTATATTTGAAGTTTTTTACCCGAGCAACGCCGGGTAATCCTGCTAGTTTTTGATAAGCAAACAATAAACTTCAGTATCGAATAATAGAGCAAGCTATCAATGTGAACAAATCCTTTTGATAGATTAAGTATATTAAATCGGTTTATAGGTCAGTGTTAAGTGATCGCCACTTGCAACCAGTTTTGATTACAGGGACAAAATCTGAACCACAATTTGACAATATTTTCCATAGTTTTCATTTATTGATAGTACATGGAAGTTTATGTAGATATATACTCCTATAATGAAAAACATTAAAGTAATTTTTAAAAAAGAAGTTGTTTCCATAGCCTTGTGTGTGTCGGTTCCTCCACTTTCCTCACCTCCAAACATTTATTCTCCAAAATTATCACTAAAATAGGCCCAACAGATTCACGCCATCGAGTTTGAAAAGGCGCAATGTTCAAATGAACAGATGATTGCTCAACAATTAATTCAGCAGCAGCAGCAGCACCTATTTGTTGACCAATGAACACGTTCTTATAATTTCATCTTCCAGGCGCCGGTCTATTTCGTATATATATCAGACGGCAGACACATTTTGTCAGTCGCGGTTTTCGCTTCCGGTTAGGCACAGCCGGTCGACTCACACACACACACACACACATGCATTCACCTGCGCGCAAGGCAATCTAACATTCACAGCAGCAAAGCAAGTAAGTCACTGATTTTACTCACGCATACAATTGCATACACTCATTGACACGTCAAGTGTTAATCACACACATGCATTACACTCACTTACTTCAAAGACTTCTACATTTCATCCACGTGCATTCCTCAGTAGATTGGTTGTCCCTTCCTCTATTCCATTTATATTGGCAAACTAATTGCTTTTCTTTTTCTTCGTCTAAACTATTTTTCCTGCTGCTGAATCGACTGCTTCTTATTTTCCTTTAAGTGACTAGCGAAAACTATATCACTTTCCAAGAATCAGGGGGAACCACTTGGTCACAGGAAAAAATCCCGCCCCGGGGAAGATTTTTGTTCGTCCCGAACACATTTTTATATCGTCCCCGGGACGACGCCGCAAGCCCTCTGAAGATAAATTGTAAACGAGACTAATGATTACGGTGGCACGTGTCGAGTTACGCTTGTTATCTTCGCTTTTCTTTATATATTTTTCTTTTTTAAAATGTATTAAAAAAACATAACTAATTGTCGCGAAGATTTGAACCTAAGAGATAAATAAACAAACAACCTACATATAATAAGAGGGTTTAAATGTTGTTGTGAATACTTCAGAAGGTGTTACAGTTTGGTATGACTGTTCTTGTCTGAATTTAAATTATATGAAAATAAGAATGGAAGAACATAGGAAAGTCGTAACACGGGGTGACATTTTAAAATCTGGCTTGGCTAACCACGCATGGAAGGAGAAATAATAGACAGAGAGACAAATTGGAGAATAAGACGCCTGAAGGAAGCTGTCTATATACTATGTTCAGTTGATTCCATTAGCCGACCAAGCATAGATATAAATAGCATCTGGGAACCTTTGATCAAAAAGGCCATTTCTAAATATGAGCCTATAAAAGGAAAAAGATTACATAGTCAAAAACCTGAAAATAGTTTAGACAAAGAGGCGAGATACAAGCACAAATATGTGCATAGTTTTTACACGCAACATTTTCATGTGGAAGAAACTTGGCACCAAAACATGATACCAGAGTCTAACAGATTTGGCGTGTCAAGTAGATTGCAAGCACGCATTCCAGGATTTAAATTAAAAGAAACTCGGATGTAACGTGTCAAGTAAAATGCGAACGTTCCAGGATTTAAATTGTTTTATAGTTTCTCCCTTTTCTTTAATGTTGATTTGCCCCCAAAGAAGACAAATCAGACGGAAGAAGACAGAAAGAAAACAAAGAACACTCGAAGGTCGGAGAGTACACGACCTAAACGCCAAGAAAGAAATAACAGACGAGGAAAATAGTCCAACTATAACACACACGATATTTGGTATTCCTGGTTGGAAACGGCAATGATTAGCCAGGTATTGTGTAAACGATTTGGATTCGACGAAGCAGACCAGACTAGAATATTTCCTAGAGGATAGAAAAAATAAAATTCCGTGAGATTTTGAAATTCAAACGGATCACTCAGTCAAGGCCAGGAGACTAGATCTAATCATTGTAAACAAAAAAAAAGATCTGTCAGGTAATAGATGTCGCCGTTTCAGCAGACCCCAGAGTGAAATTGAAAGAGAGTGAAAATCTAGGGAAAATATCTGGACCTTGCCAGAGAAGTGAAAAGAATGTGGAATATGGAGGTAACAATAGTATCCATCATTATCGGGGTACTTGGAACAGTGCCGAAGAACCTTGACAAAAAAGAGTGGACGAATTGGAAACCCGAGGAAAGAATTGAAAACCATCGAGACGACAGCATTACTAAAACTAGAAAGCAGTCAGAGAGCGCATACCTCTGCCAACACCATTTTCAGGTGAAGTAATTGTGCATGGTTCCACTCAAAAACTTAATCACTTTTTCTGTGGCCTATTGCCCTGCTTTCCACAAAATCTCTTTGAAATTGATTCAGAACGTTTTGGGATATCGTGTGGACAGACATAAACTTTTGGCGATATTATGTGGCGTGGACATATAACTACGACGTAGGGGAATTATTTGCGCATTGATTCGCCCCACCCCCCCAAAAAAAATATAATTTAATTACTTCACCCCTAGCCTATTGCCAACTCTTCCAGAACATTTCATTGAGAAATTTGGGAGATATCGTGTGGACAGTCAAGAGCGTATACAGGTTATATCAAATTCAGTATTTTGAAGTGGACTAATACACCGTTACCCATTTTCTTGTTTATATTAAATGGCTTGATACTTTCCGGACAGACCTCATCCATCTATCTATCTATCTATCTATCTATCTATCTATCTATCTATCTATCTATCTATCTATGTTAAATACTGAAAATGTTATAAATAGTTTAGGTAGATACAAGCCACTATTAGATTTGTAGCTAGTAAGGCAACTTGTAAACGTAGAATCAGTGTAGGATAATGTATGAAGCATTATGTAAATTGAAGATATGATGACATAGGTATAAACAAGGTATATAGGTATGTACAAAGGTATATCTTATTATAATTTGAGAAATCTCCGCGCGTGCGTGCGTGTGTATGTATGCACCGACAACTAGCTATTGAAGGATGACGTAATGTCATTTTCTTTTTAAAATGGGGAAGGCATGAATCCATTTTTTCTCCTCTGGGCAGACAACCAGTTGACGGACAACTCTGGTTCCAAACCGGGAAAGTCCAACCTCTCATCCAGTGAGACTGGCATCGGATAGAGTAGGGAACGTGTTCCCGAAAGGTGCGGTTAACTCTGGTAAAGCTTCGCTCCCGTCTTGCTAGCCTAAAGTGGATTATTACAAGCCTGGCTGCTCCAGAGTCAAACTCTGCTCCTACTTCTACTTCCTTGCGCAATTCTACTATACATTTTGGAGGTATGTAAGATTTGTCAGTTTAGCGCAGGTGGTAACACATCAGACTAGCGATCATTAGGTCATGAGTTCAAATCACGGTAGGGGAATGGGGATCTTACATATAGGATTACTCCCCTATTTGTGGTGATGATTGTTCTTGTTCTTGTTCTTGTTACATAGAAAAGTAAAGTCAACTCTGACTTTGTCCTGGAGTTTGACAATAGACAGCTGAAAACCAACCCCACGGACGGGATTTTCGACTAGTTCCTGCGGAAAGCCTAAGTGGGTTCTCAACTCGATAATAAATGTTTTATTGCAATTTTTGAGGATAAAAGATCTCTCTTTGATGCAAATTCTTAGTTTTATGAGTTTTTATTGATTTGACATTTCGATATCAACGGCTACGTGTTCTAAAACTTTAGCAGTTTGCAGACTAATAGCTTGAATAGCTTAAATGGAATCAAACGTATATTAATCCTTACGTAAACAGTTTTCAATATTGCTTCAATTCTACATTGCTTTGTTCCTAATTCAAATCATTCAGACAATATGTTGTTCTTTTGTAGTTTTTTAGTCATTTCTTTCATAGGCTATGCCTTATTGAGGTAAGAAATGAAAAATTCCAGGACAAGGAATTGTGCCAAAAAAAAAAATTGCAAGAAAGAAGAGGGAAGAAGAGACGGATTAGGAAAGAGCTGAACTTCTCCAGAATGAGAGGGAAAGGTCAACAATGGGGAGCGGAGAAGAGACAGGTGAGGAAAGGGCTGAATGTCTACAGAATAAGGGGTAAATGGCAAGAAGGATGAGGTGGGAAAGCGACAGGTGAGGAAAGGGCTGAATGTCTTCAGAATAAGGGGTAAAGGGCAAGAAGGAGGAGGGGGAGAGACAGATGAGGAAAGTGCGGAACGCCTCCAGATTGAGGAGAACATATAAATTCTATAAATAGGAAGTGACTTTACACCGAGTTTAACGGCCGCCGAAGGTGCCTTTTTAGCTAGTAGTTGATAAGAACATTTTAGTAATGTTATTGAATATTTGGCAATTGGCAATCTTTATGTCGTTCTTTAAAACCATTTTTGATGCACTGTGCATTATTGATTT
Organism: Architeuthis dux; assembly: GCA_006491835.1. NCBI lineage: Eukaryota > Metazoa > Mollusca > Cephalopoda > Oegopsida > Architeuthidae > Architeuthis > Architeuthis dux. Next base: position 2,062,572 of record VCCN01002048.1, read on the forward strand.
GGATATGGAGATTTCAATTCGTAAGAGAAGAATTTTCTTCTCTTTCTATACATCCTGAAAAATCGACTTTTAAGTGAAACAATATAGAAAAGTCTCCACTTAACAGTTATTTGTTTCTGTTTCCACTTCAATTACAGCATTTCATGGCTTATAAGACCCTCCTTATTTCAGCAGGGATTATAAAAAATAAAAATTAATTTCCCTGAATTTCGCTCCTTTATCACCCAGTTTAAAAAAAACCCCAACAAACTCTTCTTCAAGTACTGGCAAATGTTGGGCTAGACTATGCCCTTACAACTACACTAAATCTTCTCAAACTCTGTCAGAGTTTTCCTTCTCCTCGATGTGTTAAAAACATCTTCGCCACTATAGATGGAATCTTAGAATTTGTAGTCTTCAATCTAATGATCTGCACCTTAGTATTAAGATATGCCCTTTTTATATTGCGGTAGGGCGCATTAAAAAAAAAACAAAAAAAACTAGCGTCCGTTTGTAAGTGTCTATACAGACATATATGTGTGTGTGCGCATGCGCGCGTTTGCACGAATGTGTGCTGATCTCTGCATTAATTTGGCTTCTAATGTTTATTTTGGGTATTGAAGATTAATCGATATAACTCGTTGAACAGCGAATGCTAACACTTGCCACAATCTCGGTATCTTACTTCCAAGCTTGTGCTTAACCTCTTTACGAAGACCAGTCGAAAAAACACGCTAATTATGAGAAAAATAACTGAGTTCGGTATTTCTGAGATGAGGTGTTAGTATTACTGATACTATTGTTCGGACTGAGATCCTCATCTTGGTTGTCATTTCCACAACGTTTCGGCCGATGTACCCTCCGGCCTTCTTCAGGTGTCGAGTTTTGTCGGTAACTTACCGGAACTATTGAACTGAACCCTTTATTTGATCCAAATAATTTCTAGGACATGGATAGTGGAATGAGGACAGTGTACCCCCGTGGATCGAATAAAGGGTTCAGTTCAAGGGTTCACGTTGTGGAAATGACAACCAAGATGAGGATCTCAGTCCGAACAATAATATGAGAAAAATATTCAGCGTTTTCTCAACACACACTCACATACGTACCCCCCCACCCCCACGTACATTTTGTTACAATTTTTCATCTTAATTTGCGACAAACAATCTACTCACCAACCTACCTACCTACCTACCTACCCACCTACCTACCTACCTACCTACCTACCTACCTCATGGTTTGGTTTCGTGAACAAAGATTTTGGAGGGGACTCCATGTCAGTCGTAGAATCGCCAATGGCCGACAAGGCCCACGAGAGGCAGAAAGGTTTTTCCACAGTGACTGCAGTAGAAGGTCTGGAGGAACGCAAGGCGCAACCTCCTCTCCCCAGCTCTGATCCTGCGGCTGGATTCAGAAAGGGAGGTCACCAAGAAGATCTTATGGCAACATATTATCCTGTCGGCAGCCCCTGCTTCTCATTTGTGGTAGTCGGAACCACAAGAAACGAGGGTCCTTTTTAAGGAATCTCTGTATCTCTTTCGTGGTGCTCCTCTGTTTCGCTGGCCAGAGGCCAGCTTACCGGACAGTGCGGTCCATGATAGTCTCCCATTCTCGATACGTGGCCTGCCCAATGCAGCGGTGTTCTTACAGCATAGCCTCAATGCTTGTGACACAGGAACTCTGAGGACATGAGTGTTTGTAATGAAGTCATTCCAGTGCACTTTTAATTCGGAATAGGAAGCACGACAGCTTTATAGACTTTTATTTGTGTGTTTTCTCCTACTACGACTAACCTTTTGCCTCATCTGTTATCCCCTCTTCTTGCTAGGTGTCCTGCCCATCTCCATTTTTGTCGCTTAGTCACTTCTATTATCCGGATCTCCTCGGCTCTGACCCATGTTGATCTTTTTCTACCTCTTAGAGTTATTCCCAACATTGGTATCTCCATTGCTCTTTGTGTGACTCTGAGTTTCTTTTTAAGTTTTGTTAGTTTGTTTTGTTTCGCACCCATACGTCATAGCTGGTATTATACATTCATTGTGTAATTTACGTTTTAAGTATATTGGCATAGGCGTACGAGCCAGGGGATCAGGGGACGGGAGGTCAACTGCCCCCAACCCCATTCGGGAAAAAACAGTGGGGAAAACTCGGGTAATTGATATTTTGCTGTCAAGAAAGGCAGAAAACAATATTTTTTCTAAGTTGCATGTTGTGTGATTTGTACTAACTGGTGTATCGTCGATTGATAAAAACACTTTCTTTATTGTAAATAAGTACGTTTTTAATCCGTGTAACATTTCGGGCAAATTAAGCTTTCTGCCCCCCCTCCCACTTGCGTTTTTAATCTGTGTAAAGTTTCGGGCAAATCAAGCCCTCTGCCCCCCTTAACCAAAGAGGTCCCACACGCCCATGTATTGGCAAGATGCTTTTCAATATGTATCTATGTTTTTCAACCAATCGTTATACGTCGTTTTTATTTAGCTTTCATTGTCTTTCTCTAATTTTATCAACTGACCTAAGTAAATGAGTTCCTTAATATCATCCAAATCTTCATCCCCTATTCTTATGGTCGTTATTGTTGAACATTACTTTTGTCTATATTTCTGCTAATCTTTAACCCTATTTTGAGGCTTTCCCTATTTAGATCAAGTAGCATATTTTCTAACTCACCTGATGTTTTTGATATTATTGCAATGTCATTAGCAAATCGTAAATGGTTTATATATTCTCCGTCTATATTTACCTCCATTATTTCCCAGTCAGTTTTCCTAAAGATGCTTTCAAGATTTGCTGTAAATAGTTTGGGTGCAATTGCATCCCGTTGTCTCACCCCTTTTCCAATCTGTATCTTATTTGTATCTTAATGTAGTCGAATTATTGCATTGCCATTCTCGTATATGCTCTCAATAACTTTTATATAATTTTCGTTAATACCCTGCTCTCGTATTGAGTTGAAGACTGCCGTGTGTTCTGCCAAATCAAATGCTTTCTCATAATCAACTCTGTCAGAGTTTTCCTTCTCCTCGATGTGTTAAAAACATCTTCGCCACTATAGATGGAATCTTAGAATTTGTAGTCTTCAATCTAATGATCTGGGGTGCATAAAAAAACCCAAAATAACGCATTCCTATGTGAATATTTATAAATACATAGTGGTTTGTTGTATTCTGTTGTCTTTCCGTCTAGAGTGCTTGTTAGTCTGCTCGTAAGTATATATTTTTTTAGAATAGTTTATTCATGTTAGATGGTAATGCAATAGGGTGATGGTTGCCAAGGACTTTATTATCTCCTTTCTTGTAAAGTAGGATCCCTATTCCTAGACAGAAATTTTGAGGCAACCTTCTTTCTCGTATGCACTGTGTGAATATCTGCTCTAGTCCTTTGTGAAATACCTCTCCTGCATCTTTCACAAAGTCTGTCGTTATGCCATCTTCACCGAGGACATTTCCCCGTTTCATATTGTCTATCGCAAACACTATTTCGTGTGTTGTTATGTCTGGAGCATCACTGGTGTCCACTGGAATATCGGTGGTACTTTTATTTTCGATATATTTATATATAGCAGGAATACCCGGCGTTGCCCGGTGAAAAATAACTTCAAATATAACAACACAGGAAAAAATATGTTCTTTAATATATTTCTTCTTACGACACAACAAATAAAAAAATTAAAAAAACAATCATTTACACCATATACACATGAAAAGGTAGCTGTTAATGAAAAATACTCTGATGCACAAAAGGGAACAAATGATATCGTCCCTTATTTTGATAGTGCTTCTGGAGACACAACATTAGTGATTCTCCCATTGGGTGCCAGTATGAAAAGGTTGTTTGGGGATCCAACCCTAGAACAAACTAATATAGAGCTGACCATGGGAAAAGCATGGGGAAGTCAGGTTAAGGCCAACAAGCTTGAGAGATTGTCGTTGTGCCTCGTTGCAATTTTAGAATCTTTGTCTTAAAAGGTTTTTCAGGGTTTGGCTGACAAAAAGCGATTTCAATCAAAAATTGACCACTGCTGACCGCCAATGACCTTGAAGGCCAGTACCACCAATCCTATCATTTTTCTCCGCTCAAGTTAACCCCTCGTACAAATCTTCCTCCAAGAACGTAATTGTTTGGCTTCAAAATGGCTGAAAAAAGCTATTTCAATCAAAATGTGTTCTTGGGAGTCAGCACCACCTAACCCATTGAATTTGATCGTATCCGCTCCACCATTTGTGAGGTCAAAACATTTTTGTAACTCAATATTATGCTTGTGAAAGGGCTTCAATTGTCTGTAAATGACGTCTGGTGACCATAAATGCCCAAAGATCAACTTCACATAGCCCATAACTTTCGCCGTGAATAGATATACCCCTGTGCCAAATCTCAGCATCCTAGGTGCAAAAGTGTGGCCAATAACTTGTGAAATTGACTAGAAATGAGCTCTGGTGACCTTGAAGGTCAACCTGGCATTGACTTTGACCGTTGCTATATTTTCGTTTTTATCCAAGTGTGTATCTATTTATGTTCCCCCATAACTCGACACTTACAATATGAAATATGTTAAAAATGTCCTAGATTCTTAAATTACGAATGCTTTCTTACGACACATTTTTTTAAAATTCGAGAATTGATTTTAAAAAAAGAATAATATGACGTAGTGTGACGTAAAAAATAAAATTATTCCTCTTTCTTCACCCACTCTGTCTCCCCTTCCATTCTTCTGAATGCTTTCAACATTTTTCAGTTTGGTCTGAAAGAAAGCGATTTGGGCTATTCTTCGCAGGTAAAAAGTCATTAAAACGCAAATCAAATTCCGTATTCTTATTTTAAATACCCCAAAAGTGTTCTAATGTACGCCAGGAGACAGCGTTAAGTAGAATAACAAACTCAGCAGAAAGAATTAACGATTTTAAAATGCTAATAACTTTGAAAATCTTTAAGAATAGAGAAATAGCGTTTTAAAATGTTTTTATTTATTTATTTGAATTTCATTCAACTTAAAAGCAGGACATTTTTTCTGTCTGGGTATTTTGTTTTGAAGTATCGAATACAAAGATTTTGTGTAATTAACTTTATAAAAACGGATTTAAAACAAAAGTTATGATTTTTTTCGAAGAGCTTATGTTTCAATATAAGATGATCGTCTTGCAGACGCATATGACAATCACCTCTGCACACGCACACATGTAATCAATTTGTCGCTCATTTAACCAAACACACTTACACGCATACACTCACACTCACACATACTGAACCACTTTCATATATGAACACATGCACACACAAATACGTCAGCAAACTCACTAGAATACATACACTGATACACGCTCACAAACGCACACGAATATGTTTGTTCAGAAATAGATATACACGCAAACATACGAGCAATAAGACAACAAAAAGAAGAATCTTACAGATTAAAACACACACGTTTGTTGTATCAAGCCAACCTTAGCACAAGGAAATATTCATGGAACCTCCATCAAAAAATTCACTCACTTGCAATACCTTTGTGTCTAGCTCGCGTTACTCTACATTAGGTATTCTCTCTCCCTATCTATCAATTTATATAGTTTATAGTTGTGCGTGCATAACCGATCTAAATAGGGAAAGTAAAAAAGTAGGTTTAAAGATGAACAGAACAAAGACAAAAGTAATGTTCAACGTTAAGGTCCCCAAAAAGGCCATAAAGATAGAAGGCGAGATTCTAGAAGAGGTTGATGAATACATCTACCTAGGTCAGGTAATAAAGCTAGAGAAAGACCATGACTGCGAAATAAAACGACGCGTAACGATAGGTTGGAAAGCATTTGGTATGAATAGAGACATTCTGAAGAGCACCTTGCCAATGTGCCTAAAGCGTAAAGTATACAACGGCTGCATAATACCAGCCATGACTTATGGATGCGAAACCTGGAAATTAACCAAACGAGCTGAAAACCAACTCAGAATAGCACAGAGAGCCATGGAAAGAGCAATGCTAGGGGTAACTCTAAGAGATAGAAAAAGATCAACATGGATCAGAAAAAGGACTAGAGTGAAGGATGTTATACAACTAATTAAGCAGCAAAAGTGGAGATGGGCCGGCCGCCTAGCGAGAAGAGATGACAATAGATGGGGGAAAAGACTAACAGATTGGTGTCCATGGGACAGTAAAAGAAGTAGGAAACGACCAGACACAAGATGGAGGGACGAGACAGAAAAGATAGGTTGTCATGGAAGGAGATGGGAAAGGCCTTCGTCCAGCAGTGGACTTATAACGGCTGCTGCTGCTGATGATGATAGTTGTGCGTGACTATGTGTGTGTCTGTGTGCGCACGCGCGTGTGTAAAAGCTGCCATTCATTCTGTGCTACGACCGAGATTATACGCGAAAAATTCGATTGATGTAAAGATGTGCGCAACACCGTTCTCACTTTGTATCTATTTGATATTTTAGAACATAAAGTTACTCGACTGCAAGACAAAACAGATGTGGATGGGTTATTTACTGTCCTGTCATAATGACGTACAAATACAAAACGCAAAAACATCACTGCCATAGACCGGCAAACATTCTTTTGTCTCTCATCATAGTAACAGACTTTGTCGATTGGATTTAACCATTTCGTATGGCTTAGAATGTGACTGCCACAATCAGATATATTTTCCCGTCAATTTTCTAGTGTTTAAAAACAAGTTAACCCTCCGGCAGTGAGCAAATAGCGTTGGTCGGAAAATAAAGAATAAGCCTCGATCAACGCTATTTGCTCACTGTCGCAGGTCTGAGCAAAAGTTGCGCTAAAAAGCAACTAATAAAATTTAAGATGAAGGTAAAAAGTAGTCATGAAAATTAAAAATAATAATGATTTATAATACTTCATCTAACAAAAAAAACAAAAAAAACGGAGAAATGTATTAAATACTATATCTACCAGAAATGTAAACAAACGATCGGAATGAAGGATAGGTTTAAGGGTGTTATTTCGAGCTTCTGTTTCCAGTTGAAGTCTCGGTGGCTTAATTGGTAAAGCAGGCAGGGCTAAACGGTGCTTTCCTTGGCTAGGGGATATGTGTTCGAGTCCCACCCGAGGCTTATTCCTTATTTTCCGATCAACGCTATTTGTTCGCTGTCGGAAGGTAATCGGTCTGATTTGCGATAAAAAGCAACTACTAAAACTTAAGGTAAAAAGTATTCATAAGAATTTAAAATAATAATGTTTTCTTCTATTCGAAATGTTCATTCTTTAAATAAATGTGTGAGTTCAGAATTTTTAATAATGGAAAATTTTACGACAGAACCGAATTAATATAAACAAGACGGGTTAATCGAAACTAGATTAATAAGGAAAATGATATACAACTATTTTGAAGCATTATTTTCTACTGCATAAAAGTCATCAACGTCTTCGAATAAAGATCCAAATAAATACTTCAAAATCATGTCATTTGGACATCGCAGATTCAACAAGTATATTAACATACTGATTAGTTGGAGGTAGGGAGTTTAAATAGCAACAATCTCGCGGAGGGCAAACAAACAAATCAGCCTTCGAAATAGACCTCTACCGGAACTTGAACGCCTGCTATCAGCATCAATGGCTCACTCATCACGGGTTTACGCACTACGCAAGAGGATGGGCAGATAGAAGAATAGTTATAAGTTGTGGTTGTCGTATATTTCACAAGTGCACTGAGGAGATTCTGTAGAGCCACTTTCCTAAATAAGGTGGGTTTGCGTGCCTGTCTTTATAACAATCATCATTCAATATCTGATCTTTAATACAACTGGAATACTGATCTTTGAGTGTAGAGGCTAACTCGCTACCGTTTCGACCACCAGGCGAGCCTTTACATGGCTCGATTATTTGTAGAGCTGTTTGCATAGATATCAAGTTGTAAAAACAGACACCGTGGGCGCTATTTTTTTCGCGCTTTACTTTTTGAATTGGCACGATGCCGCGCTGCATAGTACAAGAAAGACGCCATGAAACGTTGCAGAAATAGTATTTTTAGCAAACTAACATACTAAATGACTTGCAACTGCTGTTGTCTTATCACTTATATATACAAGCCCACATATTTTCTCACACGTGTGCGTTTACTGCCGGCGGTATTCTTTTTCCTTTTGTATTTATGGATGGTGTCACGTTCGAAAATAAAGAAAGAAAGATTAAAAAGAAAGGTTCAGAGTTCAGAGGTTACTCATTTTAGACTATGTCTTTACTAAAAAGTCTGATCAGGGGCGTAACAAATGGCCGGTATTTTAAATATTGCGTGAGAAAATAAATAGCTATCAGTGGGCGAATTGTTCTTTTGCGGTCTCTTTGTTAGGTCAGCTACTTGAACAAGTTTCAACAAGTTTCAACAAGTTTGTGTTCCGTTTTAATACTAGAATAGAAATCACACTTTTCGTCATTTTTAAAATTAAATGAGGTCAATAACAATGATGATCTATTAATAAGTAGGAGAGCCCGTTGAAATTCCATGGTGTATCTTGTGCATTTTAGAAATAGAATTCAAAGTACTTTATATATTTTATTAATACTACTAATAATAGTATATAGGATACAATAATTATGATAATTACAGTAAATTACTAGCAATAAAATGATATCAGCGACAATAAATAAATAACAATAATAATAATAATAATAATGATAATAGTAGTAGTAGTAGTAGTAATAATAATAAGAAGTCTGCCAGAATACTGGCGTATTGATGAGACTTGCTGTCTCTTGATCTCCAGTGAAGGTCACCAGTCACTGCTTGTGTGAAAACTCAATAATAATAATTACTATAATAAAAAATAGTTTTTCTGTTTGTGTGTGGGTATGAATGTATGCATGTATGTTATCAAAAACGGCACACGGTAGGCAGAGTTCTTTTTTAACACTAAATCCTCCAAATGCTCTAACTTAAGGTATACAACTTGAAGGGAAAATACTAATTATATAGTAGTTTCCCTTATTTATTTGCCAATAATTATAATATTAATTCGATACAAAGAAAGTGACTTGATCGAGCTTAATGACCACCTTAACAAGAAGAAGAAGAAGAAGAAGAAGAAGACCGCATATGATAGTCATAAACAAGGAAAGGTGTACCAGCCAGATTGGATTATGGATGTGTGAATTGAAAACATGGAAAAATTGGAAAAATACCAGGATCTCGCTCGGGAGCTACGAACAGTGTAGAACACGAAGGTGACTTTTATAGTTGATGCACTTGAAACCATGCCCCAAACACTAGAAGCAAGACTGGATGAATTAGGAATTCGAGGAAGAGTAAAGATTGTCCAGATCACGGCATTTCTGCTTCTAATCGCTTGGTCTTGAGAGTTCTAAACAGGAACTTTTTTTTGCAATCAACATAACAAGGGATGCTTTTAGTCATGTTCTGTGGTTCTGAATGCTAAATATTTTGGAAAAAGAGATTTTGTGATTGTTCAAATAATGATGAGCAATACTTTTTTATGTATGATCAGCAGCAGTTAACCACGGCACGATGAAGAGAGGTGACCGGCGATAGAATGAGGTGTGCGAGAGGTAGATGTAGAAAATAATAATTCGCTTTGTGTCTTCTCATTTTATCGGGTAGTTTCTAAAAACTGCAAATAAATCGAATTACTAAAACACCTATTTTTCGCATTGCCGCGTTATCTTTCGAGATGACCCACCTTCCCATTTTCAGCTGTGACCCGAAGAACCAACGACTGCAGTCTCGTCAAGTGCCGGAGTTTCTACAACGGTATCTTGGCGGTGCATCATGGTACAATACGTTTTTAAAATGTTAGCAAAATAAAGGCGATATATGTAAAAAAGATATTGAAGGAAATGATTTTTCAAAGGAAAGAAAATTTTGTAATAATTTTCAAGGTTTTCATCTGAGGGTAAACAAAGATATAGAATTAAATGTAATTATTTAAAAAAGATGAGGGACATACGGACAGAGTAGAGAAAGAATAGAGTGGGAAACTGCTGACATCATCAGCCGACTTCCGGTTCCAATCTAAAAGAAATTGTACTACTCTTTTTCAATATGGAAAATCTTGCTTGTTTCTTTTTTCGTCGTTTCTTTTTAGTTATTTCGACTGCGATTTCTCCCAGTTTGTCAATATAGTACAGACAGTTTATATTGAATAAGACATTTTGATAAGTTTTGGTCATTTTATCGATTTTACATTCGTTTTTTCCCTCGGGAACTTCGATCACTAGCAGTAAGTACTCTCACAGACCTTTAACAAAAAAGCGACATATGTCGATAAAAATGCCTGAAACTAGTAACCTGTCAATTTTATTGAAATAATCTTTGTGTTATCAATAAGATGAAAGATTCCAAACAAAATGCTTTTCCCCCATTGTTACTCGAAGAAAATGTATATCTTGTGCGAAAAAACAAAACATTCTTGTTCACACTGAATCTGAATTTTGGGTCGAGTCAATTTTTGGAAGAGAATTGAGTTCTTGTTAAGTCACAATGATAACATAAACTCAAATATGTATTTATTTTTTCAAATAAAATTCAAATGCTCTCCATATAGTCTTCACCAAAATCATTGACTTACCGTCAAGGAGCTGCAAATGAGCATACTGTCTAATTTTGGAAGGTTTTCTTAAAATGGCTACACTTGTGAAATTGTGCCATTTATTCTTCACTTGCATTAATGGCATGTTTTAAAAAACAAACTTTTGTCCATCCTAAGCAAGGCCATTCGGTCACTTTTTACATTAAAGGGTTAGTAAGAAGGGAGTTATTTAGGACACAGAAAAGTGGAATGAAAAAAACAACAAAAAAGTTAAAATAACTTATTGATGTTAAAATTGTAAAGTTGGAAACATCAACACATTACATGGTTAAAATGAAGACTAAAATGACTAAAAAAGCAACAAGAGAATTAAAATGAAGAGCAATAAGAGAATTTAAAAAAAAAGACTAACATTGGGTAAGGCATTTTATCATTTTCGAGTTCTCACGAATCATCGAAGCGTTTGACTCAATTTTTCATCTCACGTAACACGCTTAACGCACAATGTGGATTTTCCCAAAAAATTGACGGAAAAAAACATACAAAATCGAAATCCACTTCTTGGATTGATGAGTCAAGCGTCTTATTATTCTCTGCCTTTGTTCCCTTTTTTTTTGCACTGGCGGCGTTGCAGTCGCTCCGTCGTGCCATCCTCTCAAGACACGGTGAGCTTCAGAATAAAAGAAGCTGCAATACAATACAATGAGAATCGTGTGCGAGGTGTTGGGTTTCCCGTGAAGGAAAATAAAAACATTATGCTATCATGGCTGACGGATGAAACAAGGGAATAAAAACAAAAACATGATGAAAAATAGAGATAGTATTAGACAGTAGTAGTAATTAAGAGTGAGACGCTTGGAAAATGTAGAAGGAAGATACGAAAAATAGAGACACGGTGAAAATAATCTTAGAAGTAGTAGTAGTAACAACAATAAAAATGATGATAATAATAATTATTGATATTAATATTGTGGATGGTAGTTAAAATGAGTGATAATGAATGATAATTTGGTACGAGGAAAATAATGAAACAGTGAGAGTCAAAACAGTATTATTAACAATAAAAATAAATTGTTACAGAAATCGGTCTACCGCCCCAAGGACATTGAAATATAATACTTTTACCCTGGTACAGTTTATGACCTCGACTCGAAACAAAAGAACTTTGATACTTTTATTTAATGGTTCTAAATATCAAACGAATGGCAAGTGACACAATGAAAACAAATATTTATTTCATTTTAAACTTTGGAAAACGGCTGCTCTCTACCCGGGACATCTTACGTTCTCTGTGAAAATTCCACACTGAGAGTTAATAATAATAATAATCGCAATCGCGAAAGGAATACAAAGGCAGGCACGACAGAGTAATAACATACATACACTGGGAACTATGCAAACGACTAGGATTCGGCCATGTAGACGAATGGTACCAGCACAAACCCGAGGCCGTCCTGGATAGTAGAAGCCATACATTACTCTGGGACTTCAACATCCAAACCGACCATCCCATCCGAGCAAGAAAACCAGATCTGATAGTTGTGCACAAGAAAAAGAGAACCTGACCAATTGTAGACGTGGCTGTGCCTGCTGACCACATAATGAATACGAAGGACGAAAGAGAGTGAAAAACTGGCCCGGAAGCTGAGAAAGGTGTAGAACATGAATAATAGTAGGCGCAGTGCCAAATACATTGAAGTCAAGATTGGAGGAGTTGGTGATAAGAGGAAGGATTGAGACTATGCAGACCACCGCACTACTATGTTCTGCGAGAATACTGAGGAGTGTACTGGAAATAAGAGACTAACGACCCTCAATCGTCAGCGATGGCAGAACAGCTAGAAAGAACATGGCATCATTCTTAGAAAAGTAGGGGAAGGTTGGGACAGTAAAAACCACAGCGTTGCTGTGATCAGCGACGGTACTAGGAGGTCTGGAGACATAAAGAGACTTACTGTTACTCAGCGTTCAGCTATGACCAACAGACATCTGGTGAGAAAGTGCAGACCACAGCACTGCTGTGAACTGCGGGAATGCTGAGAGGAGGATGGTGACTTAAGGGGACTTGATGTCATTCAGTCTGCACCGATGACCATCGCACATCTGGTGTGAACATACAGACGCATGAATAATTTAAAAATGACCGGGGCATAACTAACTTTTAAATGATTCCCTCCCCACCCGACCCTATCAGTGATTAGGCCCCAAATAATAGATAAAAGATCTTCTGCCTGTCTGTTCCTTGTTAAGTTATTAGCTCTAGACTTTGACGACAGAAGATTAGCAGTAGAAGAGAAAGGCGCCCTTTTATAATATCTCCACACGCCTTCGAAAAAGAATGAAATGGATTTGAAAAAAGTGAGTTACTTTCGGCATTGTATTTTAATTGTATTTTATGCCAAATGCCATTCTATTTTACAGAAATCAACTTGTGTTATTTTAAAATGACCCACCACAACATTAGAAAACTAAGGAAGAGATATGAACAAAAAAAAAAGGGAGGAGGTCTGACCCCCTAAACGTGTGGCGTACAATACACACCATGAACCAGCTCCCACGTATGGGCAAATACGAAATACATGAAGATGTCAATACGAATTACAAGATCTTCACACCGCATCGGTCGTCACGCGGGTCAACAAGGACCGCGATCCCTAGTGAGGAACCAGACTGGGATCGAAAAGTTTGCAACTGGGAAAAAACTCTACGCATCAAGCAATAGAGGAAGCTTTCTACATTGCTTTACTGAACCCGACAGGAACTTCAACATCTAAATCCGCCTACAACATCTGGCGAGAAACGCACCCCACGGACAGATGTTAGACGAGACATCATAGAAAATAAGAGGATACCGGACCTGGAACTCCAGAACATCCGAGAAAACATCAGGAAGAATAACACTAACAAAGATGGACCTACCAATGAACCAAACGAGACGTCAACAAATAAGGAAGAATAACAAGCAGAAACTACCATCACTGATACCCCAGTAATACTCCAACAAGCAGGGGGAGGCGAGGAAGAACATACCGAGAAATATTACAGATGACAAGCATTCGACACAGATTGGAAACCATAAAGGAAACCCTCTTTGAAGAGCGACCACCAATCCCAAAGGTCAACATGGACCGCAAAACCAAAGAAGCAATCAAACTTGCAAACGAAGCCGTCTAAAACATCAAAGACGATACGGGAAAGCCAATGTGCCTGACCGAAATCAACCAACTCATATATGCTGCTGAAAGGAAAGGAAACAGCTCGAACGACAGCTAAACATCGGAAAGAAGGAAGATGTGCCGGTAGCTAAAGAGACGCTAAAACAACAAATCCTAGCAAAGGCGCAGAGACTCAAGAGATTCACCAAAAGAAGCAAGTTCTTTTGGCAAAACAAAATCTTCAAAGAAGATACCAAAAGACTCTACCGAGAGCTGGACAAAAAGAAAATAGACGTCTGCGTACCACTTACTACCGAGGCGGTTGAGGAGTTCTGGAGTGAAATCTGGGAAAGCAACAAGTCTTACAGCAAAAGAGCTTCGTGGATCCAACAACAACAACAGGACCTTTACAAACACGAGAGAGGCAAAGATGGTCGGACATCCACACCACAGAGACCACTGCTGCTATTAGCAAGGCCAAGAACTGGAAAGCACCAGGGATTGCCAAAATCGCCAATTTCTGGATCAAGAGCCTACCCAGCACCCACGAAGACCTCACATGTGCCTACAATGACATAATCGAGAACCCCGAGAAATGCCCCAAATGGCTTACATGGGGAGTCACGTACCTGCTCCCAAAGACGGAAAAAACACAGAACCCGAGGAACTACAGGCCCATCACCTGCCTACCAACAACGTACAAGATCTACAGCTTCCTCGACGAAAACAACTTCATCCACCAGAGCAGAAGGGGTGCAAGAAGGGAAGCTACGGATG
>VCCN01002048.1:2255064-2265607 GCA_006491835.1 Architeuthis dux
TATATATAGTGAATATATTTATTAGTGAACCTTAGTGATTTTGTTACAATAAACCTATCTATATTCACATTCACACATCATTCTCAACAGTCACAGATTACGTACGGATATTTGTATATGCACAACTTAATAACGATCGTTGCCAGGGTCACACATATAGACATGTCCGTTTCGTTACAATACAACCGTGTATAGTCACACACACACGCAGGCACGCACACACCACTGATAATTATCATATATTATATCACAGGGACATCAGATAACTCTTTCATCTCTGTACATACCGAGTTAGTTCCCTTTATAAACCGGCTTTTATTCTTTTTCATGTGTTCCAATCCGTTTCATCCTTGTTTCGCTATTTGAAGGTAGAAGCAAGAGGCATAACAAAAACAACACCGAATCACTGAAAAAAACATCGCACGTGGGAATCACTTTGTGAATGGTATTTAGTCAAGATGCATTGAAAGTTACTTCCTAACTTTCCTCATTTCTTACCAGAGCAAGGTCATATAATGAAACACAGGACCCAGAGCGAGTACATGTTTTTGTATGCATCATTGGGTCTTTTTCCTGAAGCCAAAAAAAAAAAAAAACAACAACAAAAGGATAGGAAAATCGATTGATGATGTTTTATTACGAATCAAACAACGGCAAGCGAATTTAATTCGTGCTTATCAGTCATTCACTTATCTGCATATTCCCCACTGATCATTATTAATCAGATCGATTGATGGACTATGCTTTTTATGAAAACGCTGGGAATTGAGAAAAGAAAGAGTGGATTTCCTGCAAAAGAGTAGCTTGTATATACACGTTCGCACACAAACACACGAGGGAATGCATATCAGTATGTAAATAAGTGTGTTAACATTTCTAAGTATACATACATATATCCATATATTGCATATATATTTGTGTGTGTATACCTATGCTTGTATTATCTTTTGTGTTTGTCCTTTTTGCAAGCAAAGACTTCGTGATCTAAGGCTAAAGATATACCTCATGGGATGGTTCTCGGTCATTTCGTCGAACAACGTATCGCCGACACACAGTCAGACAACAGAAGTTTCATCATGCTGGCGTGTCTGTTTGATGAACATCAGTTTTGTAGATAACCCCAATTGTCAAGCCCCCACAAACCCACAATATGTTGTCTGCTGGGTTTAGATAGAGTCTGTTAAAAGTAAAGTTTGAAAAAAATCTAAATTTACATCCAACATCTAAAATCATAATCTAACATGCAACCAAAATAATCGAAATTTAGGTGTAAAACATCTACGTTTCAAATTTGAAACACTGCAGACATCTCTGACGTAACAAGCGAAATTTTCAATATATTTTAATTTAATTTTTCTGTTGAGAAGAGAAACACATCATTCGAAGAAGTAATTTGTTGTTGTTATTGACAAATTGTAAAATGAAACATTTAAAAACCTGCTTTACGAATAGGCTTAATCAATCTATGCTTATAAGAATAATAAAATAATCTTTTTTCGGCAGAAAATCGGCACCTGATGAAAATATAACTTGCATATAAACGTATTTATTTGCTAACATAAATAACTAACTACGTTAGGAAAATATAATTTTATAATATAATATGTGTTTCCACTCGTATTATAAAAGTAAACAAAAAATGACTTTGAAACATTATGATATTCTACTTAATAATGAATGAACATTTGTTTTTCTTTTCTTTGGACTGAAATTTGGGCTTTTTCTTTCTAGCGAAGCCAAGAAAAAACTCAAGAACTATTCTTTTTCAATTTTAATTACGTTTTTAAGGTCTTTTGTGTCGATGCACGCTGGATTATTTCTCAAATATTTTATAATATAATATGTGTTTTATCATCCTGTTCTTCCAATGTTGTGATTTAAGATGTAAAATAATATTATTTTTCAGAAGTTTCACTGTTTTTTCGTTTGTTGACCACTAAATGGTACAAAAAAGTATTCGACGAAACGGCAGTTGGCGAAAAGCCAAGTCGGCAAAACTGATGTTCGTCGAAAATGTTGTCTACGAAGTGTCCGCATGACGAACCTACTGACATGTGTGGGCGATACGTCGTTAGACGAAACTAGCGGACACACATGGAATGAGTCGGACTAACACAGAAGTGATTTATCACTAGGATATTTTCAACTTATTATAAGTCGATCGATTCAGACTGGTGTCCTCATCTTGGTTGTTATAGTCACAACATTTAATTCGTTGCACCCCCCCCCGGACTTCTTCAAGTGTCTGCCGTATTCAGTAACTTTCTGAGAATTCTGAACCGAAGGATCTATTCAATCCAGGGAGGTATATTGTTTTTATTCCACTGTCCATGCTAAGGGATATCTCGTCTCAGTTAATTCTTCCTTGTGAGTCCGCTTTTGCCATTTCCACTCGTATATGAATACAGATTTCCAATTGGAATAGTATGACATCCAACTGGAGATATAATCTATATACCTTTTATAGAATTTGGAACCCCACTGAAAAAGTACAGTAACATTGATCTGAATGATTAAATATTTAATTTCAAACTCTACTATCCACTCATAACAAGAAAATTGGGAACATCATCTGAAAAACAGACGATGAGTGGAGATGATACGATGAAGCTTCGACATGGTGTCTGGCATTTTTATTACCTGGTAGTCGCCAACAATTCTTTCTTTCTTACCATCCTTCGCATTTGTTCAGCAGGCACTGTAACGATAATGTGTAATTACATTGCCGTGTCTTGTCTGTTAATGAAACAACCCACCAATTCATGACGCTAAAAGGAATCATTCTAGTCACTAAACGAACAAATAATTTCGTATCGACTAAAAGTTAGCTTTGTGTCGTACTGAGCCAAGCTTAGTAAATATACAGACTATTATCAGTTATTATCTAGACTATAATCAGTGGCGTACCTAGGGTCAGTAACTCATGGTGTCACCCCCCCCGGGATATCTAGAATTTTGGTGATCTTTTTATACTAGAGGTATACGTACCTCAGAAGATACGCATAAAATCTGAGGGGAAGTATTTTTTCTAATGTACGCTATTTTTCCTTTTTTTTTCAATACATACATCAAAAGATACACGGACATATTCACCCATAATTTCAAAACTATTACTCCTAGATCCCTAATTTTATGTTGCGTTTCATTGCACTCAATAGATTGTCTCACTAACACTAAATATGTTAAAAATAAAATAAAAACTTCTTCGTTAGTATTGGAAGTTATAATCTTATATAGACAAGTTTTTTGTGGACCTCAAAAGATACAAAGACAGCACTGGACTATACTGGAATGTTTCATTAGAAAAAAGAATTACAAAGAAACTATATGATAATTTTTTAGGCAGTCATTTTGGTGTCACCCCTCTGATGGTGTCATCCGGGGCGGCCCGCCGCCGTCGATATGCTAGTAACTATAATTCTTCTCTTCGCGATCTACGCCCATTACGCTTGGATTGGTCATTTCGTCAAAAACTGACCAATCATGAGAGAGAGAATTTTTGAACGCAGAAATTTGAATAAAGCAGCCGACAGGGGCGTTCCTTTTTTTGCTACGTTACGGAATTATAAGTTTGTAAAAAAAGATTCTGTTTGGCAAACCAGAGTGATTTTTATGAAAATATATTACTTATTTTTTTTATTACTATGAATTACATAAATATATTACTTATTTTATTGAAAATATTATTTTATTAATATAAATAATGTAAATTAAAATGTTACTTATTTTTTGTAAAGTATTACTTATTTCATTATTATAAATTAGATAAAAGAAATATTCCTTATTTTATTTAAAATATTCCTTATTTTGAAAAAGAAAAGAGATGAGCAAAAGGATTAGGTAGTTTACTGAAGGTATAGGAAGAGAGAGGGGGATACATAGAGTTAGGTAGTTTAATAAAAGGGTAGGAAGAGAGGAAATAAAGTTAGGTAGTTTACTTAGGAGGTAGGAAGAGAGAGATACGGAAGAAAAGAAGGTTAGTTAGTTTAATAAGAGGATTGGAAGGCAGAGAGCAGAAAAGAAAATTAGGTAGTTAATTGAAGGGGTATGAAACCTTTCGCATATGAAACTAATCCATGTTAGAAGTCATCAACCAAAACTGTCAGCATCAACATAGTCAGCATCAACATAGGTTTCTTCAGTTTTCAAGTGTGGCTTACTAGCTGGCTGGGTATCTATCTATCTATCTATCTATCTATCTATCTATCTATCTATCTATCTATCTATCTATCTGTACAGGCCACACCAATGAAGCTAGATGGCTGAAAATGTACACATTTGCTCCTGATTATGTCTAGAAAAACGTTTTTTCTTTTTTTACACCCCCCCAAGTTTTTTTGTGTGGGTTCAATTTACAATGTAAGTTTATGCTAAATAAACTGGCTGTTTGTGTAGGCCGTGATATCACGGGTAGGATTTATTAAACAATTACGTTAAAACTGTCATTTCCTATGATGATTACATACGTGGCACAACTAATTCTGGCGGTAGTGGAGAAATGAAAAAAATAATCGAAATTATATTTTTAAAGCCAACTGCATTTGAACCCAGTAGGCAAGGTACTTTTAAACATCGAATCACTCAGGTTTGTCAGCCCCACTACAGTCCAGATTTAATCTCCTGCAACTCATTGCTTTTCCAAAAGCTAAAATCGCTGTTAAAAGGGAGAAAGTTCCAGATTGTTGACGAGATTAAGGAGAACGCGACAAGACAGCTGATGGCAACCCCGAAAGAGGACATTGCAGACAGTTTTGAAAGGTGGAAGGGACGCTGGGATTAGTGTGTGAGGTCCCAAGGGAAGTACTTTGAAATGGACTATGGAGTCATTGGCCAAGGTAGGAACATTTTCCGTTAATATTAAATTGCTGTGGACAGATCTCGTATTAGTGGCTAGGAATTAAGGCAAACGTTACTCATACGATAGAACCATTTTATGTATAATTGATTTATTGGTTAAATATGATGAGATTTCTATAGTATTTTCAAAACTATACTTATAAATTACAATAACATGATTCCTGAACTTTTCTAAGGTAATTTTGGAAAAGGGATGCAGGAAAGGAAAGTCGAAACATATGAGAAGAGAAAAAGAATTCTCTATTATAGTTATTTAGTAAGTTCTTCTCCGTTTAGGTCTATACGGTGAAGTGTAAGAGTGTGATGTACCAGTCTTCCAAAAGGGGAGGCCTGTGAAAACTAGCATTTGAAATCCTGGCTTTTACATGTGACCCAATACGAATCACTATGTCCAGTTGGAAATATGCAATTACTAAGCAGGCCTTGGGAGATAAAAGAACAGGAAGAACATTGGGAGTAGGGGATGAGTGTCCCGGCTGAGAAGGGAAAGAGGAAGAAATAGGAATGAAAAAGAACAAACGAAATTGAAAGAACAGAGAAAAATAGAGAGAAAGAAAAAAAATGAACGAAAGACGGCAATCACATTTAAAGGGGAAAATAAAACGTCTAGAATAATAATGAACAATTAAAATAGCATAAAGAACGAACTAGAAGTGACAAAAGTGAGATAACAATGAATAAAGTAACAGAAAAATCAAGGTTCAAGTTTCCGATTCAGACGGGAAGCAGCGTTTATTTCCCGCCAGCACCAATTGTGAAAATGAGGCTCATTCGTCATTCGCATTCAAATTCAATCGAGATTTTTAAAAGCTGCAAACATCGCACGAAGAGCCACATTTTAACACTGGCTGGAAAGAAAAAATCATTAATTAAATAATTAATTTTCTTTCGCTCTGAGAAAGATTTCCATTTCAATTCAATTTTGCGACGTTTCATCCGTTTAGAATCAATACAACATCACATTTCAAACCAATTCATTGTTCTTAAAGTGGTGTGCATTATGCTCGATGGTACTTGAATGAAAGCATACTTTTGCCACTGGCAAATCGGGCTACAAATCTAATAATCCATCTGCTTCTTTGGTTCAAAAGCCTCTACTGTATTTGGCGTTACCAATAAGACGCATCTTTTATAAGGGACTCTTTATTTTTTTTTACTGCCGCTTATTGCAGTTCATTCCAACCCTCTAGCTAGCTGTACAGCTTGAACCTTCGGCGTTCGGGTACCCTCTACACTGACGAACCAAAACATCATGACCATCTGCTTAATAAGGTGTTGGTCCTCCATGTGCAAGCAAAACAGTTCTTACCCGTTCAGGCATGGAGTCTACAAGACCTCTAAAGGTTTCCTCTGGGATCTGGTGCTGGGATGTTAACAACTGATCCTTTAAATACTTCTGCATATGTGCTCAATGGGATTGTGACCTGAGAGATCGGCGGCCAGGACAACACAGTGAAGTTATCTTCATGTTCGTGAAAGCATTCCTGCACAACACATGCAGTGTGGCAGGGTGCTTTGTTCTGCCATCGAAGACTCTTTCCGTGAAGGGATGTGTCTAGTCTTTAATGATGTCAACGTAGGTGTTTCGCGACAAAGTACCTTCCACACGTATGATAGAACCCAGTGTTTTCCAGGAGAACGTTTCCCAAACCATCACACTGTCTCACCGGCCTGTTTTCCCCACAGAGCATCCTGATGCCATTGCTTCTTCAGGACAACGACCCAAACGTCCACCGTACCAGTATTTCCGCTAATATTCCGTTAATATTCTTTAAAAAAACTTATTCAATTAAAGAAAAAAGAGTGATTTTTAATTAAAAAAAAGTGATATTAATCTGTTAATTTAATGAACAAATCTAGCGTTGGGCCAAAGTCTGTTGTGAGGTACAAACTCAGCAGCGATAGGTTGACAAAATAACATGAGGCCATCACTCAGTTTTGTTCGCACAAAAACGTTGGATCGCTGTTTAACAGAGCGATCTATATTTCCTCATGGGTTGTTGTGAAAATAGAAATACAGGTCTCCCCTATCCGAAAGTTGAGCGTTTCTATAAAAAAAGAAAACTCGTTTCGTGAGCCGAAATGACGTGAAGCAAAGAAACAATTACTATTAATTTATATGGGGAAAAGAATTTTAGCGTCCCCCGACCTCCAAAATGTCTCCGAGGGTTGGGATATGGGGAGGTACAGGAGACTGGGGAGTAGGGGGGAGAGAGAGAGAGAGAGGGGGGGCGCGCTCTACCTCTATAACGGATTGCTGCAAAACAAACGCTGAACGCTATTTTCGCTTTTCGCCATTTTTCGTAAAAACGAAAAAGTGGCATGAAACGAACTTTCGAAAAGCGGGGGATACTTGTTTTCGTCGTGACTATTGCAGTCAATATATTAACCTCTCATTGGGAGTTGGGTATATAATATATTCTTTATTCTAAGCCATTCTATACCAAATCACATCGATTCGAAACCGCGGATCATAATTCAGACGTATCTGTTAAGGTTAAACCAGTAGTCCATATCTAGTAAACCCTATGAAAGCATATATTAACTTGATTCGATCAAGTCTGACAAGCCTGTTTTATTTTTAGAAGATTATTGTGGAAGTTATCTTGTGGAAGAGTATTGTGTTTGTCATAAATGTCAGTATTCGGAACGCTGTCATCCCCGTCTGTCTCTACCCAAGTGAGCATAGTGAGTTATTGGGCGCATGTAGCTAGAGATATTTATTGGACATATATAACTTAGTATAAGGCTATATTCATGAGGCACCAAGTGAGCGACGAACCCAATACAGTTTGTGAGAATAGCATGCTAATAATTGCTTTATGGCAGTTGCTCCCATATGACCACTATAATGAATGACCTCGATCCTCCCTGGGTGTCTCATCATTATGGCTTTGAGCCGGATTAAACCCAGAGCTATGGTTAGCATACTAGTCCAATTCGATCTTTCCATGTACTCCGCTATTGAAAAGCAGATTACGCTCAGGTTAAGCTCAGCTAAGTAAATATAGGCGTCAGGCGATGGTTAGCAGGCCATTGCTAGCTAATGAGTTCGATCTTTACAGTGTTCCTCACTAACTTGGCTTTGTGCCAGACGATTCTGAGCTAAGCTTAGTAAATATCTGCAGGGATCTTGCTGTAGCGCGTTAGTTTTGCAATTGTTCAGTGCCAAAGTAAGCTTCGTAAAGAGCTGTCGAGCAAGTCAAAATTGAAGACAATTACGAGTAAGTTCGATGCTCACTGGGTACCACACTGTTGGGACCCTGTTTTGGACTTAGCTTAGTAAATATCTAGGACGCCTGCTGTAGAGAGCATTGAGTAGCAAGCCGGCTCACAGATCACTCGCTAGTTTAGTGGGTTTGATCCTAAATGGATACCCACCTATATGTCTCTGTTCCAGACTTAGCTGGTAAATATCTACGCTAACAAAACACCCTGTTCACAAATCTACCGCGTCAGTCAGTACTTCGTTACTCATTTCGTACGCCGTGTGTTAGCAAGCTTTTTCAGATAATTACAAATGAGTTTAACCCTAACTGGGTACTCCACTATTTTAGTCTGGGTGATATTAATCTATGATTAGAAAAGTGTCTCCTCTCATAGAGCGATGTCTAGGAAGCTCGTCTCGCAGATCATTTGCTTATATAGGGAATTCAGTTTGAAATGGGTGCTCCAGTAATGCGTCCTTCTTTCATCAGTTGTGCTTAGCAAACATCTACATCAAGAGTCGGGAACCTACGGCCCGCGGGCCAAATCCGGTCCTCAGTAAGATTGTGACCGGCCCGCGAGTAAATATTGGAATAATATGCTTACATTTCATGTTTTAAAGATTCTTTGCGTCTTTTTAAAAGATTCGAAATATGCCCTGATTGAAATTAATTGTTCTTAAAGTGGTGTGCATTATGCTCTTTGATTACTAATTGGCATCCTTGGTTAAGCACAAATAATTTTCTAGCCTGGATGTATTTAAATGGATAATGCACATATTTCAAGCTTTCTATAACATTTATCTGGCTCACCGCCCATTCATTAATAAATGATCCAGTCCACAGAGGGAAAAATGTTGCCATTTTCGCAAATCGAATCGCGGTTATTCAATGCTTAGGTATTCATCACATCGGCCGTTGTTTAACAAGCTAATCTCCAGGACCATTACGCTCTGTACGCTGTCTGTCTGGAAAGAATCAAACCATTTTGATTAACCCGAAAACCGATATATTGATATGACTTGGCAACCAATTAGAAGAGACCTTATTGCGCATGCAGAAACATAATCTCTTTCCTGATATTATTCAGTCGGCAGTGAGACTCCATTGAGTAAGCTTGTGTATTATGTGACTGTCGCATTCACAATGACCAAGAGAGTCATTCTTCACGTCCCATGTAGATTAAAAAAAACAAAAAAAACATTGTATCACTCAGGTCTGTCAGTTCCCCCTCCCCAGCTCTACAGTTTAGATTTGGATACCTGCGACTTCTGGCTCTTCCCAAAGAGACCGTGGACGACATTAAGGAGAACGCGACGGGGCAGCTGATGGTGATCACAGAAGAGGACTTTGCTGTGGAAGGGACGCTGGGATAAGAGGAGTAGTTTGAAGGAGACCAATGTACCATTGCCCTAAGTTAATATTAACTGGCTGGGTACTTTACAGACAGACCATGTATGTGGCCATGTCCCAGGTTGAACCATGCTTAGTAAACATCTTGTACGCCTGCCTTAGATGTTTATCATGTTTATTTCGCGTGATTCGCTAGTTTAATGAGCTCAGCACTAACTGTATGCACCACTAATGTGTCCTTATGCTTAATAAATATCGACGTTAGCGACACACCATTCTCGTAAATTGAATCTATTTTATTCAGTGCTTAGGTAATTATCGCATAGGCCATTATTATGCAAATTAATATCTAGGCTATTACGAGTGAGATCGATCCTAACTGGGTGCTTCGCTAGGGTGTCTCTCTGTCAAATGCGTAATAAATATCAACGTTAGCAGCACACCATTTTTGCAAATCGAATCGCATTCATCCGGCGCTTTGGAACTGTTTTTTGTAGGACAATCAAATAAAAGCGTTCAATATAACATCATTGACATACAAATACACAAATAAAGAAGAAAAACCAAATCCTGAAACGGTTAAAAAAAACTGTGAAGGAAAACAAGACAAAAGATGGAATACTGATAGTCACATTTTTATTTCGTAATGTTCAACGAATAACATCGGCATTTTATTCGATTCTCTTTATTAGCAGGATCGATTATTCTCGATCAAAATGTTTTGTCTTTTAATTTACTTCTTTTGTTTGTTAAGCTTTCTCTGGGAATGTTTGATTAATTTCACATGTCTGCAAACTGTTGTACATGTACAACGACTACAACAATTATCTCTCAGCACACCATCAGATCTCGATAGCTTTGTGCGGAAAAAAAAAAGATTTCCAAGGCAGACTGTTCTCGAAGCCTCGGTACTTTAGATGCATCAAATAAGAAGGACAACAATGCAGTTTACGCACATGCGCATTCGTATTCAACCATACACGTATATACACGTCCATTTTTTAAAATTATTATTTTACCGTCGGCAAATCAAAAAAGAAAAGTATGTAACAACAATACAAAACTGAAAATGGATAACATCCGAATAAAAGTCGGGAAAAGAATTTGACTGAGACAATCCAAGGACA
>VCCN01002048.1:2609045-2619620 GCA_006491835.1 Architeuthis dux
GTAATGCCACATTTCGGATTGCTCCCTACATTACTGGGTGACTAATGTAATGGTGTTGCTTTTTCTTCGCATTGATCCCTACATTGTACAATATATTTTTGTCTTGGAATAATTTGGCTGTATGAGATGCTCCATTATATTTCGAACTATCCCATTCTTATTACATTAAAACTAACTCCAGTAGAAGAAAGAAGAATAAGGGGAGATGCAATACAAAGATTCAAAATACTAAAAGGTATTGATAACATCCAAGCTAAAAAGTTATTTACAAGGAACAAAAGGAACAACAGCAAAATCTATAAAGAACACTGCAAAAAAGAAAAAAGAAGCTTTTTCTCTCAAAGAACTATAAACAACTGGACTGCACTGGTACAGCACGATCCCAATATGATACAAACAAAAACAGTAAATAATTTCAAGAACAAGTACGACAATTACACGACATATAAACAAACAAAAAATACTTAAACAGAGGTGAGATACAGGCACGAATAAGCATCATTTTTACTCGCAAAACTTTCATGTGGTTATTACGAGACTCAACTTCACACTTGTGATGGAATTACTTATACTGAACATGTAAATTCATATTGTTAGATACTTATGTGCGAAACTAGCGGACATGAATACGTTGTTATATCTACACACGAAAGCAGCGCGCCTGAATAAATACACAGTTCCGTAACTAACACACTTGCGTCCAGTTGTCTTTTTCAAACGTGCTGACTGGTTTCCTTTTATTGAAATCTGCCTAAAATATAACAAATTGGCGTCGACGATTTTGTGATTTACGAACTCCGAGACCAGCGTAACTGGTAATATTAATTTACAAGGAAAAATTATTTCGACTCTACGCACTGAGAAACGGCGACATTTGGAAAGAAAAAGAAAAAAATGGCGGGATACATCGGAAATATATCTACGATGAATCGACCGGAGATTTTTCATCTTACATTGAGAGAATATCTCGAATTAAACGACATTAATGACAACAAAAAACTGCCTGCATTATTGAGCCTTATTGGTGGGAAAATATACGGATTACTACACAGTCTAACGGCGCCAGAAAAAGAAAAAAAACACATTTGACAAACTGGTAAAGTTGTTACAGGACTATTTATCGCCGAAACCGAGTGTAATTGATGAAAGATTTCGATATCACAAACGGGACCAAAGAGAGGGCGAAAATATAAATACGTATATCGCTGAATTAAAGAAACTGATACAGAACTCTGAATTTGGTGACATTAAACGATGGGTTAAGAGACATGCTAGTGTGTGGATTGAGGTCGGAACAAATCCAAAATAGACTACTTTCAGAGGGTAAATTGACACATGCTAAAGTCGTGGGGTTGGCGGTAACCATGGAAACCACAGCGAGAGACGCGTACGAATTAAGGAATACCAAACCGCAAGTGGTACACTACTTCAAGTCAGCCAGACATAAAGGTGAAGGACAGCCAGTTAATGGTAAAGCTTATGACAGCCAGTCAACTCAATGTTAACGATGTGGGGGCCAACATCAACCATCCACGTGCCGTTTTAAAGATGCCATATGCATACATTGTTCTAGAAAGGGGCACATCAAAAAGAATTGCCGGATCAAGGCAAGTAAACAATTTTATGTTAACAAAAACAAATCTGTTCATGAATGCAGTCTCAACCAGACTCAAGTTTATACCTTCACGCCTGACAGTAGTGGTGAAGATATGTTAGTCGCTAACCTCAATATCGACAACGTGAGCACTAGCAATAGTGATGTAATGTTAGTTACACCCAGTGTCGCCGGTCAAACCCTGAACATGGAGTTGGACACCGGATCGACTGTTTCAATCATACCACAACAAAGTCTATGAAGAGAAGTTTTCACATATGAAATTGTTGAAAACAAACGTTATGATGCGTACCTACAGTGGTCAGCGTCTACGCCCCAAAGAAAAAATATGTGTGTTGGTTTAGTACAACAAGATCAAAACCGACAATATGAATCCGTATGTGTTGATTTACCCGGTCCCGCACTGTTTGGTGGAGACTGGTTACGCCGCATTCGACTGAATTAGCTTGAAGTAAAAAAGTTGAGAATGATACCAGTGCAGAAATCCACACAACTAAAGTCTACAGACATTGCTCACCGAATACAGTGAAGTGTTTTCTGATGAACTGGGTACATTGAAAAGAATCAAAGCCAAACTGACTCTTAAGGAAAATCATTCACCAGTGTTTGTGAAAGCTAGGAACATACCATATGCCATGCGACCAGCGGTCGAAGCCGAACTAGACAAATTGGAAAACCTAGGAGTTTTCTTCTAAAGCAGAGACCAGTGAATGGGCTACGCCGATCGTACCAGTGATGAAACGGTCTGGAGCAGTTCGCATCTGTAGAGATTATAAGTCAACAGTGAATCCGTGTCTGAAAGTAGATCAATATCCCTTACCCAAAATTAAGGACATATTCGCAAAGCTAGCAGGTGGTAAACAGTTCACTAAGATTGATCTAAAACAATCTCCACATGGGAATGGACGAGTTGTCGAAACAGTACTTGACCTTGAACACTCACAAAGGATTATATCGACAAAGTAGGTTAGCGTTTGGAATAGCATCAAACCCTGCAACCTGGCAGCGTACTATTGATCAGGTCCTAGCTAACTTGTCGAAAACAGCGTGCATAATTGACGACATGATCATCATGGGTGATAACGATGATGTACATGTTCACAGTGTGGAACTAGTGTTTAAACGTCTCGAAGAGCACAACTTGAGAGTCAGCTCGGAGAAATGTGAATTCTTCAAACCTTGTGGCCATGATATCACTGCGGCACGTCTACAAAGATATGCAATCTTCTTGTTAGGGTATGATTATGACATCATGTATCGAAACACGATAGACCATTGCACTGCTGATGCACTATCTAGGTTGCCTCTAAAAACCAAACAGTCTGTTGATGAACATGATGTGGATGCTGCTGATCTGTTTCACATAACGCAAATCGAACGTTTGCCAGTTACATGTGACGAGATCAGGACCGCGACAAGACGCGACCCGACACTTTCACATGTTCTAGACTGTGTTCAAAAAGATCAACATCTCAAGGTCTATTACCCTGGGGAATGAGAGTGGTAATACCGCCACCACTACGCGAATATGTCTTACAGAGGCTACATGAGGAACACTTGGGAATAGTAAAAATGAAAGCCCTGGATCATAGCTACCTGTGCTGGCCCTCAGTAGATCGTGATATCGAACTGATGACAAAGAAATGTGAGGGATGTCAAAAGAATCTAAAAATGCCTCAGTGTGTTTATCTACATCCATGGGAATGACAAAGTTCACGATGGCAACGCATTCATGTATATTTCGCTGGTCCGCTTCAAGGGATCATGCTTTTCGTTGTTGTGGATGCGCATTCAAAATGGCCCGAGGCATATATCATAAAGAGCACCACCACTGGACAAACAATCCAAGCGCTGCGCGAAATTTTCGCCCGCAACGGAGTGCCATTGAAACTTGCGTCGGACTATTGTCCACAGTTTATCTTAGAAGAGTTCTCATTGTTCATGCGTCAACATTGCATTAAACACATTCGCTCAGCTCCATTTCACGCATCTACAAATGGACTAGCAGAACGATTTGTGCAAACGTTCAAACGTAGCTTCAAAGCAATGGGGATAGGAGAGTCAGCAGAGACAAATCTGGCAAATTTCCTATTAATGTACAGAATCATGCCCCATGCAACGACGGGTGAAAGCCCAGCGATGATGCTTTTGAAGCGCCCCTTGCGTTGCAGAGTCGACGTCTTGAAACATGATATTCAACGCCGGATGGCCAACAAACACTTTCCTGGAACTGACAAAAGTGGCAGATTGCGTGACCTCACAGTGGGCCAAGACGTTCTAGCGCTTGCTTACAGGGGAAAACAAACAGAGGTGGATATCCGGAAATATATGAAAGCGACTCGGTCCTTTGACCCAGCGCGGAAGTATTGTTAGATATCTATGTGCGAAACTAGCGCGCATAGATACGCTGTTACATCTGCGTACGAAAGCAGCGCGCCTGAATAAACACACAGTTCCGTAACTAAGACACCTGTGTCCATTTGTCTTTTTTAACGTGCTGACTGATTTTCTTTTATTGAAAACAAATATACGCTCATGGGAAACTAGTTTCCATTATTGCGACCGAGCTTATCAAATTTATTAGTTACAGAACCTCGCCAATCTATCAGAAATAGAAGCATATAGTTCTCTCCATCCGATAATGTGTTTTGAGGATCCAAATTAAATATAACATAAAAAAACATCCGACTTTCTTTTCACAAAACAAAACTGCACTGTCTAGTGACACTGAAAAAAGAGATT
Source organism: Architeuthis dux (assembly GCA_006491835.1). Taxonomy (NCBI): domain Eukaryota; kingdom Metazoa; phylum Mollusca; class Cephalopoda; order Oegopsida; family Architeuthidae; genus Architeuthis; species Architeuthis dux. The sequence goes on from VCCN01002048.1 coordinate 2,613,403, forward strand.
CCCACTTGGTCACCAATAATAGGCGTCTCTTAATCAGGGCCAAATGAGTGAAATAGTATTCCTGGGACTAGAAGAGAGAAGAATGAGTTTGATGTACTGTAGTTTTATGTACTGTAGATTACTTGGGAGAGGATAGTTAATGATAGGTTTTAATTCCTAAGGGTCAGAATGATATTTGAGAGTGCTGAGGCATTCTTGTCATTAATATCTATGAGTAAAACTGTAAAAGATTGTTTAAATTGAAATAACGGTACGTGTTTGATAATGAAAGTTCAGCTACAATCTTTCACACGTTGTGGCTGTGTGTGTGTGTGTGTGTGTGTGTGTGTGTGATATTACATATATAACGTTAGTACACACAAACAATATATATCTATGTACAAAATGATACACATAAGTTTAGGGAATTTGAACAGATTCATTATTCTGTTTATTTGTCAAATTACTCAGGGTTTCACATGTCTCGGCAACCATTGCACACATCTTCTGAAACTACTACACTAGTAAACAAATAACCTCATTTCCATTCGGTTTTCTTTCTTTTTTGGGGGGTGGGGAGGGGTCATCTCAAGCCTTAGGTTCCAATAAGTTTGTGAATACTGAGGCATCATTGTCATTAATATCTACGAGTACAACAATAAGCAGCTAGGAGGCGAACGCTAAATGTCGGATTCGACAGTTGAAAATAAAATTTCGTAATTACACATCGTATGATTTCGAGTTGTTATTGCTGTATATACATTGTAGACGTACTAACTGTAATTAGTATGCACTATATATATATATATATATATATCATCATCAGCCGTTATAAGTCCACTGCTGTACAACGGCCTTTCCCATCTCCTTCCATGACAATCTAGATTGTGCTAACCTCTGTCACATCCTACAAACCTTTCTATCTCGTCCCTCCATCTTGTGTCTGGTCTTTTCCTACTGCGTTTACTGTCCCGTGGACACCAATCGGTTAGTCTTTTGCCCCATCTATTGTCATCTCTTCTTGCTAGGTGATCAGCCCATCTCTGTTTTTGTTGCTTAATTATTTGTATACTATCCTTCACTCTAGTCCTCCTTCTGATCCATGTTGATCTTTTTCTATCTCTTAGAGTTATCCCTAGCATTGCTCTTTCCATGGCTCTCTGCTGTTAATTTCCATGTTTCGTATCCGTATGTCATGGCTGGTATTATGCACCCGTTGTATATTTTACGCTTTAGGCACATTGGCAAGGTGCTCTTCAGAATGTCTCTATTCATACCAAATGCTTTCCAACCTATCGTTATGCGTCGTTTTATTCCGCAGTCATGGTCCTTTTCTAGTTTTATTACCTGTCCTAGGTAGATGTATTCATCAACCTCTTCTAGAGTCTCTCCTTCTATCGTTATGGCCCTTTTCGGGACTTTATCGTTGAACATTACTTTTGTCTTTGTTCTGTTTAAGCCTACCCCCTTTTTTTTTAGCTGAATGAGAAATGCAAGAAACTTGATCTCCGCATGAACATCAATAAAACCAGTGTCATGAAATACGTCGAAGATCCAGACATTACGGTCAGAATTGAAAACGTAGAGCTGGTGAAAGTAGACCTCTACATTTATCTGGGACAAATACTTTCCATGGAATTCTCAAAAGAAAAATCACCCTAGGTTGGCAAGCCTTCAGCAGAGACAGTTCGATCTTCAAGAACAAGAGGTTCGTATTGGTCTTGAAGAAAACGGTCTAACAACCAGTGCATTCACCCGATAGTCACCTACAGAGATGAAACATGGGACTTGAACAATAAATTGGCTCTCAAACTAAAAACCATGAAACGTGTACGGGGAAAAGATCATGTATTGTGCTATTTTGTGATCTTTTTATGCGATGTGCATAAAAAGATCACAGAATAGCACAATACATCAAAGAAAAGTCAGCTGTCGGAGATATCAATAAGGTCATTGCCAAACTTAAACCATCAGACAACCACTGCACATCACAACTCACAACAACGATCCTTCGAGACCGTGGGCGAAATTATGTCCGACAAAACGTTCAGTCTAATATTCTACCTTAGCATTTCTGTGAGAATCGAATATCGACTGCTGGGATCAGATGAAAATTCGTCAGAGCACGATTAATCTATTTAAGCCCCAGACATCGATGCTAGAGACAGGATTTCGAATGCTGATTTTCTAGGCAGGCTGGCCCTTTATATACATGCGTGTGTCTCTGTGTGTGTATATATTATTATATATACATGTTTCAACTTTGGCACACGAATTGGGGTGAATGGCGTAACACGATCTCTTTCCACCAATTTATCCTTGTACTAAGCTAAACCTTGCCAATGAATATCGAATATAAATCGGCATTCTTCGTAGCTTTTGACTGCGTGTACAAATCGGATACGGGCTTACTGGAAGGATTTTAGTTTTGCATTTGCCCAAATATGTCTTGCGTAAATACCCAATAACAGAAGCTAGGACATCACGGGCGTCAACAGTGCACTTATAGCCTATAAAGAGGATGCAATAATGCTCACACTCCAAGGTTTGATTAGCACACACACTAGAAACCGTCAACCAAAGCTGTCAACATAGGTTTCTTCAGTTTTAAAGTCGGTCTGGCTGGCTAGCTATGTACGTGTTGCGCGTATAGGCCGCATCAATGGAGCTGGAGGGCTGAAAATTTAAACATTTACTCCTTATTATGTCTAGAAAAAGTTATTTTGTGTTTTTAAAGTTCCGCCCCAAAATAGGTTTTCAGTGTTTCAGTTTGGGGGGGGGGGTGAATTTACAAGGTAAATGTATGCTAAATTGGTTCTTAGTTTGTGTCCGGCTGCATCCACGCTTGTCTTGTGAATATTCGAACTTTTTTTAGTGATCATGGCACAATAAAAGGCGAGAGAAGTAATTTATTCATTGATCACCCTTTTTTCAATTTTTTCAATTGATCACCCCCAACACGGCATGCTGCCAAAAGATGTTGGCCACAAGACGGTTTCTATTGGGTGACTAACCAGACCTGTTGATATTTAACACACGGAACAACAATAACTATACGCCATTGTCTGTTTAACTGCCTAATCTTTTTTATATCCCCTATACGCATCCACCAACAAATCGATTTTCTATTTGATCGATATGTACAGAAAGTGATGTTTCATAACTTTGGCATATCGGTAACGAAAGCTAGCTTGTCAATATTACCGATCAATATGTCCCCTCCCCGCCACACACACACACACACACACACACACACACACACACACACACACCGGGTGACTGATCACATCACTTTAAAAAATTCAACAATGGCATCGATCGGTCTCTGATCCGTTCTCGTTCCGCGCACGCGCGCGTGTGTGTGAAAGTTTACGTGTTGTTTTCTTTCCTTTTCATTTAAAATGAATTTGTTCTATATTCAATAAAGTAATATATGAGTAAAATAAAAATAACGATTGCTTATATCGACCATTTTATTACATTTCTCTTTCGTTAGTGTTGTCTTTTTTGCGTCTCTTTTTGATGTATGGGTTGGAGATAGAAAATTGGAGAAAAAAATCTGTTTAGAATTAAGCGACTGAGGAATACAAAATTATGAAAAACGGCAGAGAAGAACCTTTTTTGCAATGAATCAGAAATTACAAAATTCTATGGTTTCTTTTTTAAATTTTAATATTGTTTAAACATCTGCTATCTATAGACACCAGCTTTTACAATTAAGGAGATTACATTCATTATATTCACTGAGTTATAGATCAAGTCAGCAGTGCAGTATAGGTTAGTGTTTTGCTTATATTGGCTTGGTGTAGCTTATCGATTCCTGCCCAACTCCATATTACGAACGTAAAATTAACTTTACTGATGTTCAGTAGAAAATATGAAAAACCGGAACATTATTGTGTCTACGATGGCTAAATGAATATCATCACAACGAACTCTAATATATGCTGTTCTTTTCATTGTACAGAGAGCACGATCATCGAAAATTATACCCGAAACTTAACGAGATGAAGTTGTGAAAAATATTAGGTTGTGTGCCGTTACCAAACACCTCACATTACAATAGACGTGAAGATCATTTAGTAAATCTGGCTTAGTCTGACACTTGGCATCGAGCCCACGACAGGGGAGGATGAATTGCTAGGTAAGTTAACAAGCTATTGTCCTACATCGGACGTCGCTGAATACCCTTGAGAACACTAATAGGATAGCACGTATACTAAAGTTAGACTTCTGCGTGTGTTTATAGTTCAAATATAACTCATTATTGTCAAACTCAAGTCCATTGGAGTTTTGTAAAATTCCAGTCCAAGTTGTCTCCCGTAACAATAAGAAGAAGAACAAGAATTGATTCAGTAGAGTAAACTCTTCACTGTTTGTTTATCACGTCATGTTAAACCATACGTATTCCCCTTACATGTTACTACTGACCAGAATACAGATGCAATACACATGTTATTAATGCACTTGTCTGTATCTACCTAATTACCCTCAAATAAAATAGGGAGTAAAAAAAATGAATAATAAATATAAAACGTTGACAATCTCCAGCTTTAGCAATGACTTACCTAGATTTTGCAAAGTTACGAAGCAATTGTGCAATTATTTCTCTTGTGTTGTTATTGAAAAGTGAATAATGTATATTGTGTACTTTTGTAACAATGCTTACCCCAGGATGACTAACATATTTTTTAGAACATCAGTAAAACTTCTGGAAGTTTTTTTCTGCGACATCGAAAACAAACTACCGCGAGCTGACTCTTAATCATTAGCACATATAAGCTTTCATGAGGTGTAATCTTTTTTAAAGGATCATTCTTTCAATCAAGCTACGCTCGAGGGAATAAACAACGTTTCGATTGAATGCTAATGCCACAGGGGAACTGCTGGTAACAAGGCATTAAATGTGCATGCTATAAAAATGGCTAAAAATGGCTAAAAAACAGCAGAATTTGGAGGATATGGTGTAATTCTACGATGGGAAATTCTAACATGCCACAAATGTGTACAAGGATTCTTTTTCTTTAGAACTCACGTATTCACAGGGATAATTGCACGCGTATGCACATACACATAAACAAATACTCCATCTCTTCTATCTTAATAGCACTTCTGTTTTCTGTCGACCCAGAGAGAGGTGCATTTATATTCCTTTCATTATCTATCAATCTATCTACGACGCTCGGTCAAAAATCTTCTTTAATTACAACATATTTATTAGTTGAAGCACACAAATCATACCAAAATGAGGCTATTACACAAAGGATTCCACATCCAGTCATCAACAGTCTCCTTCCTTCTCAATCGTGGTATTCCACCTGTGAATGAGGGCGTGTATACCCGTCTCGTTGAAGCTTCTTAGCTGCGAGTTGCCACTTTCACCTCATCACCATTGGAGAACCGCTGTCCTCTGAGTGTCTCCATGGATCAAACAGGTCAGGACTATAGGGCGCTGTTATTGCTTGTCTGGTCTTCAAGCGGCAAAAGCACACCACTCATCTTCAAATGTGGCCTAGCTTGAAGAAGCCTTGCTTTGAGTTTTGAAAATGTACTCACGTAGGAGTGATAGTGGTGCCATTGGGCATAATCCCTAACAGTATGGCTCCCTTCTGGCCCCAAAACACAGTGGTCATCACTTTCTCCTTTCCCTTTCAATTTCCTCTTTCTCTATAGGATTGTCATTAACTCTACTGACCCATCTTCTTACTGTACTTACATCAAGTGCAGCCTTTCCATAAACATTCATTAACCCTCTGTGAATGTTTGCAGCACTTTCTCCTTCCAAAATCAGAAATTGTATGACAGCACTTTGCTTTCTACGTGTGTCCAGAGGGGCAGCCATTTTAAAAGAGGATTATGAGTAGGAAAAGAGAAGGTAACTTCACAAATATTCCCCCTGTTCTTCTAGACACATTATGGTTTATAGCTAGAATGAACCCTAGGAATTCGGACTAAGACTTTTAAAATGAAATTAGAACAGGCATTACTTTTTGACTGACGCTCGTATCCATCTATCTATTTATCTATGTATCTGTCTTCAGTTGCGTATTTAATTCAAAATGAATTCAACTACCAGACGACTACTGATTCATTGGCGAGTCAACCCCTAATTCGTCTTGTTCCGGTTAGACCATACAAGCTTACTCAACAAAAACGTTGCCACTCACCCCTAATGGTTGTCCCCATCTGAGTCCTGACTTTTCTGCCGCAGTCCGAAATCATCCCCGCTTTCAGCGGCG
>VCCN01002048.1:2819083-2830248 GCA_006491835.1 Architeuthis dux
ATGTTGACCTTTTTCTATCTCTTAGCGTTACCCCTATCATTATATATATCACTGTTATAGCATCAAATACAGTATTTAGATATTGATTTGTGGCTATATAAGTGCGAAGTTTTAAATTCTGAAAAGATTTAATAAAAGATTCACCGAATTTCAACATTCTTTAAAATTACATATCCGTGTTCACCTTTGGCTCACTGTTTCCATAATATGGTGTTACATACATTTCTTTGCAAAATGCAAATTCTAGATTTCCGTTTAAATTCTCTCACATACTTTTCTAAATTGTTTTGTTTCATACTTTGTCCTTCCTGAAAAATGTCCACGAATGTTCTTTGTGCGTAATGTATACGAGGAAACCTACTGCTTTGAAAAACCCGATTAATCTCTTCGAATATATGAGGCATCTGTTTGTTTGTTTGTCCGTGCCTCTTCTCCACAAAAACTACAAGCCCTATCGACCTAATATTCTGCGTGCGGACTGAGAAGAGGTCGACTCTCCACATATGCTATGTGACGTTGACCTAGGAGGTCACCAGAGGTCACCAGAGGTCAAGTTTCCATATACATCTTCTCACAGCAAAGATCACAATCTATGTGACTGATATTTGAGCTATTTATGGTCAACAAAGGTAACTTCTGGTAATTTAAAAATAATTTAATAAGTTTTGGGCGACAATTGCACCTATGAAACGGAAATTAGACATAAGACATAGGGGTAAATCTGTCCATGGCGAAGCTCATATGTATTGTAAATTTGACCTCATTGAGGTCACTTGAGGTCACCTGGGACCATTTTACAAAATTGTGGGCCACAATTCCGATCCAAGGATGCTGAAATTTAGCATATGGGTACATCTTCTCATGTTGAAGGTAACAGGCTATGCGAGGTTGGCCCTGTAGGTCATTCAAGGTGACTATAGGTCAATTCAGGTATTTACTACTTAATTCTCCAAGTCTAGCAATATTTTGGCTCCTATGGAACTGCAATTTGGCATAAGGGTAAGTCGCATCATGGCAAAGGTCGTAGGAATTTGACATCGGGAGGCCTTCCAGGCCACCTAGGGTCATTTGTAGACATTTCTAGCCAGTTTTTCGAGTATTTTTGCAACTATGAAACTGAAATTTAGCATAGGGATACATTTGTTCACGCCCAATGTGATGTTGCCATCAGAGGTCATTCAAGGTCACCATATGTCATTTCTTGTACATTTTAGCCAATTTTCTAAGTTGTTGGCCTTGATTTTGCACTTAGAATGCAGAAATCTGGCATAGGGGTTGATCTTTACACAGCGAAAGTTAGAGGCAATTACAGGTTGGTCCTGGAGGTCACACAAGGTCACATGAGGTCATTTCAGGGCATTTCTAGCCAACTAAAGCAATTGATAACATAATATTGCAGTGTAAGTACACACATTATTTTGAGCTCACAATTAGGTAGATGGTATAATTCGACCATAGTAATACGCATAATCGTCTTAAATTAAGTTTTAAGTTGTAAGCTTTATTGGAGGTATATTAGTAGGTGGGGTTAACCTGGGAAGAACAACATGTTGTTGACCCACAAGGTCATTGGAAGCCAGTAGAGGTCATTTTTGGATTTTGGAGCAAAACTAAAGAACTTTAGAGGCGAAAGAAATGGATTGTTTTCTTTTATTGTTTAAAAAAAAGTTGTGCAATCCAGAGAAACGTTTTCAGAAGAACATATTCTCAATTTTTAACTAGACACAAGGACAATCTCTCATGATCGCTGGCCTGACCTGTCCATGCTTTTCCCATGGACATTTATATATTGATTGTTCTAGGGTTGGATCCCCGCAAAACCTTTTCATATAAGCACTGAGATAAGCACTTATGTAGTGTATTCAGATGCCCTGTCCCTAGTACCCTAGTACCCTAGTACCCTTTAGAATGGGGGTGGAATACTGGGAGAATAGATAGATAGAGCGATGAATAGAAAGATAAATAAATAGATAAAATTGTCTCGGGTGTAACAAATGTTATTTAAGTGCGTAGAAATAAAGATTAGGTCTTACCACACCATCTTTGTATGCTTGATAGGCCAACATTTGAAATTTCAAAATAATGGCTATTGGAATGTTAAAAAAGAGAAATAGGAATTTACAATTGGTAAACAATGATACATGTAGATATGAATGTGTAAGCCGAACGTAAACATGGCATGATGCAATATTGGTCACGTAACATGTTGCCACATGATACGAATGATGGCATGCGTTTGAGATTGAAATATTCTACGTGTTAGTTAAATATTTCCAAGTATAAATATAGGAGACACTTGAACAATGAACAGTAGTTAACCCATCTGTGAGTTTGATTGACGTCTTTAGTCAAACCCAGCAGAGCACACAGCCACCGTTACGACATCCAATGAATCAGCTATGCATCAAGTCCCAGCTACACCAACAAGTTCCAACTATACACACCTGTTTCAGATATTTCACCCAATTGACAATACTTGTTATGTAACACCGACGCAGTTCCGGAGTGATCTTCATCCTTCATCTCTCCATATACCGCTATGGGGTGTATCTGGTTCAGGGAATACGCAAGTGGTGCATACGTGATATGTACACGTCGTTTTCGTATATGGATGAATCTGTCAACCCGCATAACGTAACATATCGCTTTTTAGTGCCGTTCTGACCAGCGTGCTCCGCATGAGCTCAGTACGAACCTGGTCCGTCACAAACAACCGGATCCACGAACATTCATTAGTCGATTACGACGCCGACAGAACCAACCACTAGACATCGTGTCACATTCTAAAAATTACCACGGACTCATGACAACCTCTAGACACTCGGCCGCAAATACGATAAAAGGTGAAATAATTAATTGAAATAGAAGGACAATTACGGTATGTTTCGAAGGCTCTCTTTTTGTTTTATGCTTTTTGATTGATATAACAAAGAAACATGGATGAGAGATAATTGAAAAAGGGAGTGAAAAAAGAAAGGAATAATGAAAAAGAAGAGTCAAAGAAAATAAATTGAAAGACATAAGTGCTTACACAATTCTTAGAGAAAAATAAATAATAGATATATACACGAAACTAAGAGAAGTAAAAAGAAGAACAACTCGATGATGATCAAAACACGGCGGAAGATGAAAAGAAATAAAAGACAAGAGACATTTTAATGAACTAACAAGATGAACATATTCTTTCTTTCTTTTTTTAAAGCGTCATGACAACAGTCAGTCTTGGAGCTGGTGTGCTCTGTTTTTCCCATACTGTCAGCGGAAAGATCCCTTTAGAACAAAAAGGAAGAACTGCACGTATATTTGCAGTTATTCCTTCTTGTTCTATTGTTAGAAATGTCTTCTTTGTTTCTTATATTTCATGCACTTATTTTTGATAAGTAGAACTGTTGTATTATTAAAGAGATAGGATTGTTGAAAGTTAATTAATGTACTCTTGCTTTCAACGCATACATTTTTCTTTCGGAATGATATACGTTGTGTATCCAATATTATTGCAAGGCAGTTTCTAAACTTCATGCTCAGATGTTATTGGGGTTTTTTTGGGCTAGGATTGTTGGGTTTTTTTCTTCTTTTTAGCTAGGATTGTTGGGAAGGGATTTTAGAGATGTTTTTGTCCACAGAAAAATGAAACGAACAGTCGTGTGAGTCGAGAAGATGACCATTTCCCGATCATTATTAAAGTTGTAGCCCAAGCGCCCGTTGAAAAGTTGGATTGATACGTATGATGAAATGGTGTTTGGAGTTAAGGAGAGGAGCGTACAATAGATGTTGCACTTGGCAATATGGATTCGCTTGTATACGGGACGAGAAATGGCGATTGCATGTTTTGCTTGTAATATTGAAAAACAAGTTTGAAGTTAAAATGAATTAAGGAAAAATGATGAACAATTTTGAAGGTAAAATCTACGAATTTTGAACAAAAAAGGTTGAAGCTAAAATGAATTATGGAAAAGTGATGATGAACAATTTTGATGGTAAAATATCAGTATTTGAAAAAAACCATTGAAGTTAAAATGAATTATGGGAAAGTGCCGATGAACAATTTTGATGGTAAAATATCGGTATTTGAAAAAAGGCTTTAAGTTAAAATGAATTATGGAAAAAAGATGAACAATTTTGATGGTAAAATATAGGAATTTTGAAAAAAAACAAAATTTGAAATTAAAACAAATTATGGAAAAATGATGATGAACAATTTTGATGGTAAAATATAGGAATTTGTGGTTGAAGTTAAAATGAATTATGGAAAGTTTTCATGGAAAAATAGATATATGAATTTCGTTTTTAGCCCCTAGTTAAAAGAAAGATGCCTCTGTATGTTTGAGATCTTGCGTATTGGTCATTCTTTTGAAGCATAATAGTAATTTTTTAATGCAACAATATTGTGTTTTGTTAATTGTATTTCCGTTGGAACTAAATTGTCATTGGAGAAATGTTATTCAAAGTGTAGTTGTGTTACTGACTAATGTATAAGACCTTTACGAATCTGGGGAATCTGATTTTGCTTTATAAATTTAAAGAACGTCTAATTCGTTGTTGTTATTGAGGATGTAGAAAAAGTATATGAATATTTTTATTTGAAAAATGGATAGGATACGGATTTAGAGGCAAGATGTAAATAGTTTAAAGATACATTTAAAAGTAATTAAATACAATTTAATAAGGTGAATTATTATGAAGAGGATAGTAGAGTTAAAGGAAAATTAATACTGCGTATTAATTCTGTAAAAACAGAAGAAAAGGTATGTCCCTTAGTACATCTTAGAAGGGTGGGGGAGAATAGATAAATAGAAAGATAGATAAATAGATAAACTTGTCTCGGGTGTAGAAAAGTGCGTAGAAATAAAAAGAAATTGGCCTCACCACGCCATCCCCGTATGATTGATAGGCCAACATTTGGAATTTCAAAATAATGGCTATTGGAATGTTAAAAAAGAGAAACAGGAATTTACAATTGGTAAACAATGATAAATGTAGATAGGAATGTGTAATCCCGACGTAAACAAAAATATGGCATGATGCAATATTGGTCACGTAACATGTTGCCACATGATACGAATGATGTCATGCGTTTGTGATTGAAAAATATACGTGTTAGTTAAATAATTTCAAGTATAAATATAGGAGACAAATGAACTTAGGGCGCAGTTTCAGTCGGGCCTTTTATAGGTACGTGTCGGTACGAAACCGTCCGCCCGCCCCCCAGGGTGCGGGAGGAGCTCGGACACAATTGAAATGCTGTCCGCCGCATCTCAGATGTGAGCCGCGACCCCCACACTTGGGAAAAGATCTTAACAACAGTAGTATTAAGCAGTAGTTAACCCGTCTAAGAGTTTGATTGACGTCTTTAGTAAACAGCGAGGTCTAGCCTTTTAGGGATTAAGCAGGTATGCATAGTTACAAATGTTATGATGTTTTTGACTAGCCTTGAAAAGAACGATTAACCCAGCCAACACTATTGTAAGCCAGCCGAATAAACATACGTATGTATAATTTTGAACTCCGAGTTTTCATTTATGAGTGAAAATGTCGTTTGATCACCAAGTTCCTTGCAGCATCAACAAAGCACAGCAGAGCGGATACACACGGTTACAGCACGCAATGAATCAGCTATGTATCAAGTCCCATTTGCACTAACCAATTCCAACTATACACACCAGTTCAACACACAACCAGCGCCGAAAGCAAACAAGCAGTTCATACTCTCGTTATGTAACATCATTGGTTCTTTTTTGTGAATCAGAATATTCCTTCCGTTGCAGTTACTTTTACATGTGTAAATAGTGTAAATTATTGTCTGTTTTTTTTTCATTTGCTGTGTTGTGTAAGAAGAAATATATCAAAGAACATTGTTCCTGTTTGGTTATATTTTCAGTTATTTTTCCATCGGGCAACGCCGGGTATCCCTGCTAGTGAGAAAATATAATCAGAGCCAACAGTCAAATTTATGTTGCAATATGTTACTAAATTCAAAGGAACTAGATCTGTGTATGGCAAACGAATATCTGAACAAAATAATGCTTAGTTTCAGAAGGTTATTGATTAAAGTCTTCAGTTGTTGTTTTATGTAATATCGATTTTACATATATCTGTCCACAGGATACGTGACGGTAATTAAGTACGAATGCTCTTGAAAATGTGCCTATTTCGGTAAAACAGTAGCTTCTGAAATGTCTTGTTTCATGTTGGTTAGATTGTTCTTACTGCAGTGATCATTCGAAAACACAGATATCACTTATATAAATCATTTTCTACATTTTCAGAATTTTTGAAACAATGACGAAAGAAAACGAAACTTGTGAATTAAAACTTGATTACAAATTTAAAGCAATCATATATATAGTGGATCGAGATGCAACTAAATAGTTATTCAAAGGACTTAATTGATTTTACGAGGTGCTAACCAAAACATCGGAGTGTTTGAATAGATTGATCAATCTGTCCATATATCAAATTATTTAGTGTTTCTCGTGTATCGCCAGACGAATCACACATCCACCAATATCACTCCATCAGGAAGTAATGAACCTCGTTTTCTATCATTTCTTTTTCTTGTTTCGATGAACTCATTTCGCGTCATAAATTTGCATCTCTTATTAGTTTGCCAGGTCCACAACCAATGCATCCTCCCGATAGTTGACCTATGGAGCTGAAACATGAAACCTAACCAAAAGACTGGTTCTCAGACTAAAAACCATGTAACGTACCGTACACAAGAGAGGATCATACTTAGATATATAGAGAGATCGCAAGACAGCGCATTATATTAGAGAAAGAAAACAGGAGTCAGAGATATCATAAAATCCATTAGAAAACTTAAATTGCAATGGGCAGGCCATGTTGCAAGAATGTCAGAAAACTGCTGGAGTGATGTCCAGCAGTCTTCTCACGATATGGATCCTGAGCGATCATATGCGAAATTGTGTCCTGCAGAAAATAAGATGGCGGGACAATTTAGACAGGTTTAGGAGATGTTGGCGCCGCGACGCCCACGATCAAGAAGTCTGGTGAATCTTGGGGAAGGTCTATGTCTGATGATGATGATGACGACGACGACGTAGTAGTAGTAGTAGTAGTAGTAGTAGTAGTAGTAGTAGTAGTAGTAGTAGTAGTATGATGATCATCATTATCAACTACGTGGTCTAGATTTCCGGGATAATGAACTTCATATAGAAAGGGTTATTGGATAGAAATAGTTGAGGAAGATTTGACAAGTCACTTTCTTATTTTAACTTATGTACTAATCTTTATAATTTTCTATAGATCTATGGTCAAAATATTGTAAATAGCATATTGTATTTAGTTTTATTAATCATTCCACATATGTGCGTGCTTTTAAACAGTATACATAAGCCTACTCAAAAGTATTTAAATATGAGGTTTGCTGAATATTATATATTGTTGGCCAAAGATATAGTTCTATGTTTGTCGTTAGATGACATTGGTTGTATTTAGTTTCAAATAACTTCATTTAAAAAGTTCAGTTTTGATTATTGTGATATATGTCATGTGTGCATACATTTAAATACATTGTCAAACTTAGCGTATTTTTGGTCATTGGTTTTAACATTGAGGATGAAAGAACATAAGGAACATTTTTGGTATATTATGGTTTCATGTCTAGAAAGATAATAAGACGACTGAAACACAAACACAACAATAACCGACGCGTTCACCATCCGTGGTAGTAGTAGCAGGTGGGGGGAGGAGGAAGAAGAGTAAGATAATAACGAGGAAGATGCGGATAGTTCACCCGATGGTCTTGACCAAGTTTCGTATCAATCCAACATGATACGGCTGAGAAAATTGATATTTAGCAATACTAGCTGTGGTAGTAGTAATAGCAGAGGTGGAAACGAAGAGGAAGAGGAAGATGAGGATGTTTCACCCAAAGGTCTGGACCAAGTTACATATCAATTCAGCATGATACTGCTGGGAACATTGATATTTAACATATTAGGAACCGACCGTCCGACAGACCGAGAAGTGTCTCATAGATATGCGTGGACGCATCTAAAACAAAAGATTCACGCAGTATATGGAGAAGATACTGTGAATGACCAAACGTGTCAAACGTGGTTTGCGAATCTCCGTGCTAGGATTTCTCGCTGAACGATGCTTCACGATTGGCTAGACCAGTTGAGGTTGATAGTGATCAAATTAAGACATTACTTGAGATCAATCAATGTTATACGAGGCTGGCGATAGCCCACACACTCAAAACATCCAAATCAAGTGCTGACAATCATTTACACCACCTTGATTACGTTAATCGTTTTGTTGTGTGGCTTCTATATGTATTTGAACAACATTTTGACGTGTGATGAAAAGCGGATATTTTATGCATTAGATCATGGGGAAAGCCTAATTCACCAATGCTAAACGTACCAAAATCTCGTCATCATTCAAAGAAGTTCATTCTGCGTACAAATTGTGATTGGAAAGTAATCCTCTCCCTTGAGCTCCTTCTGGTGAACCAAAGTACTGCTTCCAGTTAGAAATGAATGCAGCAATGGACAACAATTCATGAGGATAACACTAAACCGCGTTTTTGTCGACTGGTAAATTTTCAGTCATCGACAGTATTCACCAGATAGTGCACCTTCGGATTATTATTTATTCATGTCATTAGAGAATCCTCTTAATGAAACAATATTTCAATCCCCTGCAAAACAGAAAAAGACAGTAAAACAACGAAGGAATTGAATTATGTAGTTGCCTGATATATGACTGAACAAAGTGGAACAATACGGTACAGTTGATAATAATGTTATTAAAATTCAATACAGTTAATGATGGAAATGAGAAATGTGTCTTTTATTTTTACTTGATAAAAACAATGAATTTTTCACGTAACCTATTTCATTTGTTAGGCCATCTTTCAATAACGTTCAAAGATTGATAATATCAACTTACACACCTTTGTTTTCAACCTAACCACGCCCGTAATAAAACACGGTATTTTTATCACATCATCGGCTACAACAAGAAGGATTGGTGTTATAGAAGCCAGTATCGCAGGGGACATCAAACCCTAACTCTATACATTTCAATACTGTAATAATATGTCACCAGTAACTGTGCATACACGTGACAGATATGCTGACGA
Source organism: Architeuthis dux (assembly GCA_006491835.1). Taxonomy (NCBI): domain Eukaryota; kingdom Metazoa; phylum Mollusca; class Cephalopoda; order Oegopsida; family Architeuthidae; genus Architeuthis; species Architeuthis dux. Next base: position 2,828,196 of record VCCN01002048.1, read on the forward strand.
TATATCACTGAGACATACCAAACAGGACAAGCTGTCATAACTAACTAACACAACTAGAGTAATTTCAAATCTATACAGAATCTTGAATAGTTGCGGTTAATCTTTTACAAAATGTGTCCGCACTGTTCAAAACCGCTCTATTCAGGTCTTATTATGATTAAATATGTTTCTTTCAGCTTATACTTAGTTTCATTAATCTGTACAACAATAACTTAACCGTACTGCATCGAAACCGCACTATTCAAGGTATCGCTGTATTATAATGATCCGGTTTCTGTATGTTTGTTACAATAACGCTGCAAGATCGTAGCTAGTTTTTGTCAGCACAATACCGTTAAAATACTCTAACTTGGCGAATAAAGCAGTTTCCAGTCCAATTTTCAAATTAATATTAATAGTGTGTGATCGGCGCTAGCGCTCACCCCGATAATCTATATTAGAATGATCTGATTTCCCAAAGGAGATAACGCCAGGTATATTAAATTTTAATTACGGAGTATTGCAAATAATTCTAATATTAATCTATAAATATGAAATGACTTGACATCGAGCCCAATGCTCACTGAAAGCTGCCTTTAAGCAAAGTATATTTTAAATAAGTGCTCTGATTCAACATGTTTCCGTTCTGAGTCTGAACAACGTATAAAGCAGAAGATTATTGCAAGAGTATTTCAACACATGTAAAATAACCATGATCTTCTCTTGTGTACGCTATGCTTAACATCACATGGAGAGACTACAAAACAGCACAGTATATGAGAGAAGACAAACATGAGTCAGAGAATCCATTAGAAAACTCAAATGGCAATGGGTAGACCATGTTGCAAGAATGTCAGACAACCGCTGAACATCACGAATCACAACGTGCATCCCAGAGATCATATTGGAAATTGGGGCCAGCAGAAAATAAAATGGCATGACGATTTAGACAGGTTCAGGAGATATAGGCGCCGCGACGCTCGCGATAAAGATATCATGGGGAGGGTCTATGTCCAACGACGGACGTTAAAATGGTGCTGATGATGAAACGAACCAAGGAGCAGATTAAAAAAGAATCCAGTCGCCTCTTGTACTTTATTTTGAATGTCTTCTTTTATCAGATATTGTCATGCACGATACTTCGGGAAAGTGTTCTTCTAATTCCCCCACAAGAACTGGACGGGCCAATAAGAGAGGAAATGGAGAGCTATGTGTAATCCAGTGGATTTTTCGAGATTAATTTCTTCGTAATTATCTTTTGTACTCTTGCCGTGGGCCCAGTTTAATAACAGGACGTGTCAATATCACGAGGGAAGCTAATTAATTTGATGGCTAATTGAGAGCAACGCCGCTAACAAAACGTTGACTGAATCTGGATAATGCATTAAGGAAGACACTTTGACAGAAGCACACATTTGTTATTGCTGTTATTAACTATCATTAAAAGGGAAAGCTGTTTTGCTTCTGCCACTTGGCAGGAATTGATCCAGCAAACCATGTTTTCATAAAAAATAACAGCAATAAAATAAATAATTCGGTGCTTTTGGTAGCTTTCTCCTTTCGAAGTTTTTAAAGACTTTACGCATGGAGTTTAAATGAAATTAAACTTATTATACAAAATGTAATTTTATGATGATATAATGAAATAATAGGTGTTTACTTTGGGTTTTCGTGCCTCGCCAAACTAATAAAAGATGTGGGTAGTATTGAATACAAATACATGTTAGCTTGGCATTATGCATGTATGCATGTATCTATCTATCTATCTATCTATCTATCTATCTATTGTAATAATTGAGTAAATATAAACTTCTTGTAATATAAATAACAAAAAGATGCGTGTGTAGTGAAAACACATATGCACATACACAAGGTGCTACCCAAAGTTTTGTGGAATTTGTACTGACTTATCAATGTGTTCAGCTGTAAAGTTAGCCAGCGTTTCCTGTGTCTCGCCGGATATATTAGTCATCTTTCGAAATCATTGCACCAATAAAAGATACTTTCATTTTACGCCATGTTTCATTTCTGTGAGAAATCAATTTCTTTCAGGTTTTTGGTATCAGCTCGTATA
>VCCN01002048.1:2848419-2868629 GCA_006491835.1 Architeuthis dux
CTGTCTGTCTATATATCTATCCTTCTTTCTGTTTGAACAGGCATTGTCAGTGTTCAGCTTTACCGAGTCACTGCATTTACATTTCAATCAAAATCAGATATATAATTACAAGCTGATTTTCTTAATCCTGCTGTTTGATTAGCACCTCAAATTAATCTGAGATCTTTCTCTACAAAATACCGTGCTAGCAAAATCCACGATACGCACTAACCAATCATGTATCTGCTATGTAGTCACACCATTTTTTTATTACTTGAGATGCACAAAACAGACACAACACAGCCAAACTCTGATAATTTCCCAACATAACCCAAATCATTCATCTCAATTCGCTCACTTTCTTTTAACTATTTATCACCCAGGGCCCAAACATAGCACACAACAGCGAATTACCGTGTTTTTTGTAGATATCTATATTGAATAGAATCTGACGCCTTTACTTTAGGGTTTGTTTTGCTGATGGCGCCAAAAAAGAATTATAAGCAAAGCAGGCTTTGTCACAGAAGGTGCTGCTGATGTATGGGTGGCTAATAATGAGGCATCCCGGGGTGTAGCCAGTCAGTGCAAAACAGATTGCAGTGTATATAAAGCGTGGGAGAAGACAATGAGATGCCAGAGCGAAGGAAAGGGGGGATGAAAGAGACACAAAATAAAGAACCAAGGAATGGCAAAAGAGAAGAAAATGAAAAGGAAAAAAGCTATATAAATAAATACAGTAGGCTATATAAATAAATACAGTAGACTCCCGTTATTACGCCATCTTCAGGATCTAAGAGTGCCGTTATGTTAATATGCCGATGAATTTTGAAAAGTGTACTGATAATGACAAACCAAAAGGGAGACAAAAATGACCTTTTATTACCCCATCACAATCTAACACCGCATTCACGGCATTATTTTGCGTAAAGTGTACGTCTCTTAGGAGACAACTCCCAATGGAATAGACACCCTGTGACGTCAGATTAGTGATCCTTGAAAGTTTCAAGTCCGGTCGAGATCAGGACTTTATTCCTACAAGTTTGTATGACCACACCGTGGAAGGATGCAAGACCAACGAATGGATACCTCCACCCTAATCAAACAGCTTAGGGTGCCCTCAGTTAGCTGCTGGGTGCACAGAGAAATGTGTCCTAATGAAGAATTGTCCACACTGTTTGCTCAAACCGGGAATCGAACGTTTGACTTTTTGCGTGTAAGGCAGACGTGCTAACCATTACACCATCCGAGCGGACAGGCGTTATTTTGAGGGTTTACTAATTTCCGTTTTAAAAATTATACAGTGAAATCTTCATGTGCTATTGCGGCAAACTAATCCCCGACAATCGTCTGATAGCAATAATATAAAAATAAATATGTCATTAAATAGTGTCGCAAGAACGAGTGTCATTACAACGAGAATTTACTGTTAATAAATGAATGGCGAGAAACCAATAAAGTACAACAGAGGGATAACAAAAAAGAAAAGATTTAAAAGAAGAGAAAGCAAAAATAAATGAAGAACGAAAAACTCGGAAGAAACAAAGGACCTAAAAGAAAGAAAAAAATGTATGCAAATAAAGAGGGGAAAACAATGAAGAAAGAGAGATTATGAAACAATGAAGAAGAAAAGACTTGAAAAGAAGAGAGAACACGAATAAAACAGTAAAACAAGTAAAAGAGAGAGATAGGACGCAAGAGAGAAAGAATGAAGGAATGAATGAGCAAGAGAAAAGATGTGAAGACAAGAGAGGGCAAACAAAAGATATCAATAAATAATGGGGAGACAATAGTAAGAAAGAAATGTTCTGGTGAAAAGGTGTGAGAGCAATACAAAAAGATATAAAGAAGTTCTTGAACGAAAGAGTGATCAAGACATAGATAGATGAATACATGAAGGAAGCTTTGAAAAAAAGAAAGTAAGAGATAAATAAATACAAGAAGGGGTGAAAGAAAAGCGCGGAAAAGGGAGTAAAATAAATGAATAAGCAAATAAATAAATAAAAAGAGAGGAAAAATAAGGACAGAAAAAAGAAAGAGTAAGAAATAAAGAAAATGAAAGAAACAAAGAAGCAAAGAAACAAAGAAGCAAAGAAACAAAGAAGCAAAGAAACAAAGAAGAAAAAGGGGGAGCTAGAAAGGGAGGGCAAACACATCAATAAAGTAAGAAAATGGTGGATAGAAAGAAGTGGGAAGAACTAAAGAATTAAAAAGTAAGACAAGGTCCAAAAAACAAAATGAACATTCTGAAAGTAGAATCAAACACGGGATAAAAGCATGAACGATAAAAAGAAATTAAACAAAAGCGCAGAAAGAGATTTGAATGCAAAGAAAACAAAGCAAAACGAAGGACGAAATAAAGAGCGAATACAAACTTGTACTTGCTACCAAACACGATCATTAAAAATATTATATTATCTGTCGGAGCCAAACAGTCAGTTAGTTGTGGCCCAAACAATATGAACATAATACAGATACTGGTTATCACAATGAAAATTATTGAAGACGTGTCATTAAATTTCCATAAAACCCAATCAGCGTCAGTAGCATATGGTGAATTACTCCCGGCATAATTCCCCAGGTCGCCTTCTTTCTCTGAGTGTAATTTTCATGATGTAACAAGATGGCTATCAGATAATCATTACTGCAATTTTATTCGTTTGTTTTAAAAAGAAAAAAACAACCTTTTGTGTGATCGTTGAAAATAAATATCTTTTGGTTCTATTTTAGTTGGTCTTTTTTATACTCTGTCTATCCGGAAAGTATCCAGTCATTTTGAATATCTGGAGAACAGCGCCTTGATGTAATTTGGAAACTAATTAGAGTGGACGTTACTGTGAATGCATGAACATACAATCTTCCGCTGGGTCACTCGGTCGGCAGTGAGACTCCATTGACCGAGTTTGTGTACTGTATAATAGTGGCATTCACCATGACCGAGTCAGTCATTCTTCACGTTTTGCGCAGGTTTTTTATTTTATTTTAAAAACATCGCACCAGATTATTAATGATGCAAAGAGGGCATATGACAGAAGTTACACTGTGGCAGTAGTAATGGTGGCTTTTCAAAATCTAATTTTTCTTTTTTCCGTTAATTAAAGCGAAGAAATCACAGACACATCAATTTTCTAATGAGCTGGTTAATCGTTTTTCTTATGCCTCGAAATAGAGATTGACAGATTTGTTTTATTCTTAAGCTGTAAGACCAGTCGTAAAATATTTGATAACGTAAAGATTAACTATAGACGATAAATAGCAATATCAGGTAGATAAATTATAATCCAGCTGCTAAGACCTTGTGAAGAAAGTATCATGTTAAGTTTAGACGAACTATATGATGTACTATCTAGTTAGTACATCATATAGTTCTTCTAAACTTAAGATAAGACTTTCTTCACAGACTGAACAGTTAGGGTCTGAATCTTGCCTATTCAGAAAGAAAAATGGGATAATTTACAGACAAAATCTTCTGAATATGTTGAAATTAGTATATCGGGTTCTGGCATTTATTTTGGGTAGAATCTTGGCAATCAGGATAAATCGTATCTAAAAACCATCCAGATTAAGATACAGATTGTTGCCAGTTTATTCTATGAACTTTAAGGGCGGCCATTTTGAAATTCGATATGGAATGTACATTTCTTCAATTATGACTAAATTATTGAGCATTGATCCGTCCCAAAATAATTGCATCACTTCTTTCGTAGCCTATTCACACCCTTCCACAAAATGTCATTGATAACGTTTGGAGATATCACGTGAACAGACAGGAGCGAATACAGAAATGTATGAAAAAGAAAAACTTAATAGATGCCTCACCCTTCCACAACATCTGATTGAAATTCATTGAGCCCTTTCGGAGATATCGTGAGGACAGACAAGAGCGAATAAAAAAAACCGCAAGAATATCTCTCAATCAGAAACAAATTCCTCGATCCATCCCAAAATTCAATCACTTCTTCCTTACTCGGTGGCCCATCTCTCCACAAAATGTCACTGGAATTCATATCGAATGTTTACATATATTGTATTGAAAGACAGGAGTGAATACAGAAATGTTTGAAGAAAAGAATACGGGAAAATATCTCTCAATCAAATTGAATTCGCCCCAGATTGTAATCACATATTTCTTACCACGTGCCTTACCCATCCACACAGTTTCATCGAAATATATTGAGATCTTTCGGAGATATCGTGTTGACAGACAGGATCGACATATATGGAAGAAAAAACGCAAACATCTCTCAATCATAAACAGATTCCTGGATCCACACCAAAATTCAATCATTTCTTCCCTACCCCGTGGCCTACCTTTTCACAAGATGTCATTGAGATTCATAGAACATTTAGAGATAGTGTATGGGCAGTCAGGAGATAAGACTAAATGCTTGATTAAAAGACATTACAGTCAGAGGGGCTCTCTAAAAGAAGAAGACACGCTCTCTTGGTCTGCATATCGCGCATCTTTACAATCTGCACCCGCAAAGGTAGAAGCTTTAACTTCACTTCTACCACTGTTTTGTGAACATGCCCATACGACAGCAATGATCGAACACTATTTGAAATTAATAATGCAATGGCAAAAGCCAGAACTCTTTGGAGAAGATAAGTTCGTCATCAGGCTTAGCGGATTACATATAGAGATGGCATAATTGAATGCAATAGGTGACTGGCTTGAGAACAGTGTTTGGTAACACTTACCCCGACGGTTGTAAAGGCACAGTCAATGATGTCTGTTTCTCATGTTACAAGAGCTAGGTATGCCCACTAAGTGACAGCGTGTGCTCTAAATATTTTGAAACAAAATGCATATGATGAGCAGAGTCGTGGATGTGGATGAGTGTTTTGGACCTAAACCACGAACAGCAAAATGCTTTCATTAAGTATACGGGTGGGGCTGTCGGCTTAACTCAAAATTAGGCAGCTCTTACAAGATGGCTATTTGAAGATAGCATTCGATATAACAAAATACCACTCTTCGGTTCAACTAAAAGTGCCAAGAAATCGGATGACAAGCACGAGCGGCATTAAAAGAACGACTGTTACTTATTCTCCAGTTTATTCATTGCTTGTCAAGCTAGACCTGGACGACGTGTTCTGCCCTGAAAATAAATCCACCCCACCTTCCCTTCCATGCATGGGGAACATTCGACGGGGAAGCAAGGCAGATATTTTGAATTGCTCTGAGGAAAATGGGGTAGTAGTCGAACCACTTGTTGATGCTAAAATCCCTGATGGTGCTGCTATCGTAAACATGCTTAAGCCATTCAACTGTCCCACATTTTTGGATTATATTAGTATGATTTTCTTGCTCTATTTACAGAAGCAGCTAGAGGATTTCCAATGAATGGACATGATATGGGACCAATATTTATCCAATAGTTTGAAAGATTGTACAAGACAGAAAAGTGGAGACGGAGTACGCCGCAAAGTTACTCTTCATGGTGTGTTATCCAACAACTGGCATACTTTTCTACGGTCGAATGAACGCAGATGAGAACTTTTTCTACTTAAAATAATAGTCAGCACGTGCAGGGAAACAGTGGTCAGATCAAATCCTATAGACCTAAATCGGTTATCAACTTGCAACCACAAGGAAGCCGACACTCAAATCTTGTTTCATGCTTCTCATGTATCTAAACAGTTTCCAAAAATCAAAACAGTAATTGTCCTGGCAAGACTTAATGTTTCACTATTGGCGATTGAATCCTTTGTTGGCAAATCATGCTGGTTCCTTCGAATCCACCATTTAACACACGCTATTGGACTGAAGGTCGTGCGTTGCCATTCTCCAGAAGAGGCAAGAAAACGTCATATGCTGCATGGCAAGCTCTACCTGAAATCACACCATTGTTCATCAAATGTTCTCAAGATCCATCACTCCCTTTCTCTGATGAACTGAAAGACTTGGAGAAGCGTTAGAGAAATTCGGGAAAACACAAGGTAACCGAACGATTGAATTCCACCCACACAAGATGCTCTATACTAGCATATAAAGAGAGCAGTTTATCAGGCTGGTTCTGTTTGGGGACAATCACTTCAACCACTGAACAATTACCAAGTCCTTCTGAATGGGGTCGGTTGTTCAATTGTGAACAATAATGGTCTGTTTGGACAACATTGCCCAGAAGCATCAAATGCGTGTCAGCAGCTGATTCGATGCGAATACACAAAACCTTGAATGAGCCGCTGCAAATGTCGCAAAACCAATTTGCCTCGCACTGTATTATGTAAGTGCTTTGAACAGATTGTGTAATCATTTCTTATTATTAATATTTGATTATCTTTACTTCGATTTCTTTGAATTTGCTGTTAACTAACTGAGCAAACTAGATGTTACATGGTCTGTGTTTTAACCCTATTCACTCCGTGGTACATTTACCCCCCCCCACATCCAGGGTGAGGAATTTGCATTTGTAAGCAGTTTTTTTAATGACATCAGCAATATGAAAAGGAGCTTATCACTAAGTTCTTCATAACTTTTAAACAAATGAGATTAGTGTTATGTTCATGTTATTAGATTATCATTCGTCGTTCCAGCGGCATCTGGTTTCATATGTAATGGAAGTGTTGGTCACGTAACCGATGACGTCATAATGGAAACGCATGACATTTTTTTAAAAATTTATTTGGCCAAAATATTCGCAGACACATTGAAGGGAAAGTCATGTAACATCGGAAAAATCTTAGCACGCAAAGAAAAGTTTTGAGCAAAACTATCACAGAGAAGGGGCGTCCCCACGCCCCGGCGGAATGAATAGTGCTAAAGACCAATAAAAAAAAATAGTTCTGTGAAGTATTGACCACTTATTCGATTTTATTATGATTCTGTTTAAAAGAATTTCCGTACAACATCAGTTCACATTGCAGTCACGGTTTTTCAGCATTTTCACTTTTTTTAATCTGGTCTGTAAATTATCCAATATCTGGCCCCCAAATGGCAAGATTCAAAGTGGATCACCCTTTCTATCAAATTAGGATACGATTTGCCACAGCTGGATCAAATATGGCACTTTTTTCAAAATCTGAACAAGTTCCTCTCTTAGCAGCTGGACTATTAAGCTTCAGATTAGCTCTCGAACCACTTCCCCACGGCGAATTGCCCATAATGATATAACCTAAACTAGGTTTAGTCTAGCACAATTGTGGGCTACCCAGTTATGATCAATAGTGATAATCGCTGAGACTTGATAATCACTACTCCACGTCGAAATGTCGAGTTAATTACTAAGCTTAGCTTAGTATGACAAAAGAAGTATACACTCCCGGGACAAGCCGTTTTTACAGTGGGCTGTGTCAATGTTATTCCAATCATCTCTGATTGATTCCCACAGTTGGTCAGTGTTCCCAAATGTTCTCCCAACCAGTTTGGCCTTAATACGCACCCATATGTTCTCTATAGGGTTAAAATCTTTTATATGATGGAACGTGCTTGGCTAATTCTTTTGCTCAGGAGTGTAAGATCCCCATTGAGAATCGTAAAAAGAAACATTATAGTAAGGTTCTGCGAGACTAGCTTGCTAATCACTACTCTCCAGGGAGGCACACAATTATTGATATTTCCTAAGATTAGCTTAGTACAACACAAGAACGCAAATATGGGGTACCTAGTGAAGATTGGACTCACTATAGTTGTAATAGGTTGTATCTTGCTAACCATTGCTTCAAGTTGAAGCGACCCTTTTGAAGTTAGTATTCATTAGGACAGAATAGCTCAAGTCAGCGGTATGCAATAACAACTGGACATAAGGCCATGCAAGTTTATCTTACAAAATAGGTTAATATGGCCGAAAGATCCTTTAGGAGCTTTTCGTTAGTACCCATAGGAATCTAACATTCCTAATTTCAAAGTACAAATGCCTAAAAAGAAAAAAAAAGAAGTTGCATTTTCTTTTTCTCGTCGACTAGAAACCCACATCGTGGTGTTAGTAAAATCCTTTCTCCTCGAGCGGTCAGTTCTGTATATCTTTCTAGTTGGATTCAGTCAAGTTGTCATATCTTTGCAGCTTTGCCCGAAGTGGCTAATAATGTCAAAAGATTGAATTAAGGAAACAATTAGCAATATAGGTTATAGCATCTTAACGCTTTTCGTTAGTCCTTACCAGACTAACATTTTCATAACCAGTTTTAATTGATTTGTTCAATCTGTTTTGTTAGTCGCTCTGAGACTTAGGGTTTGGGTTTAGGGTTAATGGTTAGGGTAAGGTCTTTCGTTTTTGCTTTGGGGGCTAACGAAAAAGACCCAGTATTTTGCGTCATTTACAACTTAATCTTTTTTCCCTCTTAGGCTTCCTTACTTTAGAATTAAGGAAGTTAGCTTTTAGTGGGGGCATACAAAATAGACCCAATAATTAACCTGAAAAGGACCGGAGATTCGAGCATTTGAAGTTCGTGAAAGAAAGATTGAGGCCTATCCGCCGAAATATTAACTCAGCAAGAACTAGTCTCAAATCGGACACAAAATGACTAATCTATACATAGCTTTCTTTCGGATTTTTTTTAGCATTGCGAAGTATACACAAAAACACATGTCTACAAATCGAATTTTTTGCAAAGATCTCTCAACTGATACCTACTTTGTTTACTTCTAAATATCGATCTGTCTGTAGCCGGAATATACCATATTATCTTTACAGTGAATAGAACAGGAAGCAAAATATAAATCTATTATTATATTGGTCGTTAGAAATATTTATTTTGTCTGGACCCTATGTTGTTTTGCTTAACACGATAGAATTACAGATAATTTGTCTGATCGAACCTTCCTAGCAACCATCTGCCAGAAGCAACTTTCAAGTACAAGTCTACGTAAAAAATGTAGAATTGTTGGTAGAGCCGCCAGCCTCCTTTCAGGGAAAACTACAAGCTTCACAATCTTCTGATGAAAAACAATAATAGGTCTTATCTTTGAACAGATAGTAGTTGGACAAAGAATGAAATGGCATACTTCCCTAAATCATAGAACACCTAATGAGGAATGAACCTACCAGCAATGGCTTACAAGCCGAGCAAGCTAACATCGGGCTACGGCTTTGCTCAATCAATGTACATCTCGTACAAGTAATGGTCGTTGGTTAAATGGAGACAGAGAGAATCACACTGTGGAAAATCAGTTATTAGATAAAATCAACAGATAACATCAAATTTAATGACTGAAGCCGGCGGGGGGTAGGTAAGGGAAACTGTCTTAAACGGATATCCTTTTTATTTGTAAATCTCCAAAACATTAGAGTTAATTAAGCAGTTACACGTATTTCATGTCAGAACGTACAAAGGCGCAGAATAACATTAAGAGACAATATCCGACGGGTTTTCTTTTATAGTTTCACTCTCTAACGAGAACTATTTTGGTGCCAATGATCAGATCGACCGATGGGGGGGGGGGATAATAATAACAAATAGAAAAAGAAATAGGAGGCTTTTAGCAAAGACGTAAGCCTTTTAACAAGCATCACTGACAACAGACATAACCAGAGATTTCACAGGAAAAAAATAATTAATCATTTTTTTTTAAATTAGGCCTTCCTCTGGCGAACTAGACATTGGATTTAATTAATAGGAATATCATGTTACTAATTAGTCTTCTAACTTTTAACTATAATCAATTCCATGAAAAAACGTTTTCTGATTACTTGTTATTCTACTGAGACAAATTAATGAGAACACGGGTCTGATCTTTGAAAGCTAGTATTTAGAGTTCAAGTCCGGATAAAGGTCAGACTTTGAAGGCTGAATGTCAAGTTTTTGTCACATGATTTTTCTACTTTCTGAACAAACAACACGAGAAATTCTGCAATACTCAGACAGTATAAATACAACGTGCAAAATGTGTGGATTTTGATTGCAAATGAATAAAAGTTTATAAAAACAGGAATTTATGTCAAAGGTAAGTGAAAAATCAGTTATACCTATATCGATTCAATATTTACATTTGAGGTGGCGAAAAGAAAATATATTAGACCAGGAAATACGTTTTATAATCACTAGATTTCCAATAATTTGGCCACTCCCAAGAAGAAAGACGATTACAAAGTAGATACATCGAACTACAATCAAACAAGTACTCAATTATTCAATTGATCCTTTTCAGTTTGTTTAATCTATTCCAGTCTGTTTATATCTCGGTCTGTTCCAACCTTTCTTTTTAGTACATTGACATCTACTGAACTTAGCCTAGTGTGGCATAATTGTATTATTCTAAATGTTTGTAATAAACGTAATATTCCATATTCCATCGACTGTTCAACAAGCTTTGGTTTAGATATAGACAGATTATTCCTGCAGAATCCTAGATTCTTTCAACAAAGAAGTAGAGAATTAGCTATATAGTGGGCCTTTGTCATTGTTATGATGATGATTGTGTTCCGAACAAATGAACCGTTCTTATATTTAAGGAAAAACAATAGAACTTTACCTCGTGAACAAACTAATATTTTTCATCATCGTATTTAGAATTACCAAATCACTTGGGAGAAGATGAAACCGGGTAGACATTTTGTTTCCTTTCTTAAAAAGCGTATACATGAGTTGGGGTGGAATGCAGACCGTTTGACCAATAATAATGATTATCAACCAATAGACCATCTAAGTTGATGGGTTATCTTTTATTCAGCTACTCTTTATCTCTTATGGCGTCGAGATGAGTTTTATTTTTCGTTCATTCTTTGATTCTCTTGGGTTCGTATTTATTTCCAAGTAAATTCGTTGAATTATATCTTCATAATTGATAGTTTCTGTGGGTCAGTGAGAGGGAACTTCGTATTTCCCAGTTTCTCGTAGATCATCTAATGTCGTCTGGCTGAATCCAATCAATACTCTTATGATTTATTTTGTTTCCCTTCTCAGTATCTATAATTTCTCAACTTTACTTTTACATTCCATATATATCTATAGATCTATCTATCTATCTATCTATCTATCTATCTATCTATCTATCTATCTATCTATATATCTATCTATCTATCTATCTATCTATCTATCTATATATATATATCTCAGTTTATATTTACTACAGTTTTCAAAGATTAATTTATCTATATCAATCAAATAATACCTATTTAATCTGTCTTTGTCAAGGGTTTCTAGAACCTTTTAAGTATTGTTTTGATATGATTGAGGAGTGTTTGTTTAAAACTAATGTGTAGAGCTAATATTTACTTCTAATTCGAGCATCATCAGGAACAGTGGTAAACCTGCGCATTCACGGATATCTTTATATAGTCTAATATGCGCCAGTTATTAACTACTTAGGACTGGGATATGTGGCGTCCTCTTGGTGAAATATCTTGTAAGCCACTCACTCCAGGACAATCATTGCTTTCACTGCCTCCACACCATCTATGAATTATATGGCCTTAAATCACTATCCGATTCATTGCCAGAGTGAGAAGACCAAGACAAAGAGATGTTTGTGAAAGATGTCTTATCGGTCGCTCCAGGACAAAGAAATTTCCCGTGGGACATCTCGTTAACCGGCCCCAAGTGGGTAACACTTCACTGAATCAGGAGGGAATAAACTTATAGGCTTTGTTGAAGAGAAAGTTGTTGGCAACACAGTCTTTACAGAAATGCAACAGGATTCAAAAGTAGATGAATATAAAAATAAAGGGACTAACATTTATATAAATGAAATGTAAATATGTAAAATAATATGTAATTTAAATACAGTTTTTCAATTATAGATGTTTTATTAAACCTGACTTACAAGATCCAAAGTGTGTAGGAATTGTCCAAAGCTCTTTGTTGTATTGATTCAAATACTTTTCATTCAAGGACTGTTTATTCTGACCCTCCCGACGTTTGTAGTTCATACTATTATGAAATTATTGAAAATGAAACGATTCTACTAAAATAATGTAAGCAATGAGTTCATGTAACTTGGCAACTAATCGGAAGGGGCCGTATTGCGCATGCATGAATAGATGAATCTCGTATGGGGTTACTCAGTCGGTAGTGAGACGCCATTGCGCGAGCTTGTGTAATGCATTCACCATTATCGAGTGAGTCATTATTCACGTATCGTGCAGTTTTCCTTTGGCAAAACATCGCATCGCCCAGGTTGTGTCAGCACCCTACAGTCCAGATTTAGCTCTCTATGACTTCTGACCTTTCCCAAAGAGATTTCATACCATGGTCGAGATTAAGGAGAATGCAACGCGGCCGATGATGGCGATCCTAAAAGCTTTGCACACTGTTTTGAAAAGTGGGTCGCTGGGATAAGTGTGTGAGGACTAAGGTGCCATTACACACGGTGGGGTATTCTTCGTTAATATTAATCGGGTGGATACTTTCCAGACATACCCCGTACATCAACACATAAAGGCTCCTCGACGTGGTTGGTAATATTATCTAGACAATTAAAAATGCCACACATATGTGGACTTGCGTTAAGTTTCAACAAATACTATCTATACGTGCATAGATAATGACGCCATGCGGTTGTTCCTTTTATTAGTATACGAATCCACTGAATTGTGTGGCTCAAATGATTATGCTGCCCATAAACTTTGAAACTTCACTTTGGCATGAATACTATCTGATAGAAATGTAGACTAATTCAGGTTCTCTACTTATATCGAGTAGAATTCATGTTGGTAACGACAAATCCAATTTTAAGCCAGGAAAAATGTTCATTCTTCCTAGCACAGCCTGAAATACATTATTGAGATAAAAATATTAGATATTTCAAACCGGGTAATAAATTAACGTCTCAAAGGCGGAGATACCCGAAATCAAACGAGAGCATGGGGCGTCTTTGATATTGACTTTTCTGATAAAATTGTGAAACGTCGAGACAAGAGTATGAATAGAAAAAATAGACATAAAAGCAAGATATGTATAATACTGAGAACAAAGAAAATATGCTTTACGAGCAGTAAAGCAGACGCAAAATCATCTTTGCAATATTTTAGGAATTTAACTTGGGAATCCGGTGAATAATCTATATAAGAACTTCTAAAACCTGTGATATCGTTCCATGAGTGCATTAAAGAATTAGATGACACCCTAAATCCCACCCTACTGACAAACTGCGCAGTACCCAGATTGTTGAGGTATCATCTGGAAGAGACACACACAGCTTTAACTTCACCCAAAACTATTTCATGTACCATCCGAATTTCTGTTCCACTAACTTCCGATGTGATACGCACCACATGATAATCTTGCAACCGATGTCTGAATTTCCCGATTTAGTCTTGCGACAGAGAAGAAGAAAAACACAAAGGCGAGGAAATTTGTCCAAACCAACCACATATAATGATTAAATATGTGTTCGTGTTAAGTGTTTAAACTCACCTTCTGGTAAACCCTTGGACTTACAACGCGACGCACCGTACGAACAACGCTTCATTGTACTAAGAAGTTATGTCAGTTGTCTAAAGATTTGGTATAATTATCGGACGATAGAATATTGAAATCAAACAGCCATGTATATCAAATTATCTAGCTTGAACTAACCAACCCAAGAAACAGAGATGACTGATTTCGAGCCAGGGCACAGACCTCTTTCCTCCAGTGATTTCTCTAATATTCTTATTAAGAAATCTATGTTACAACATTCATTTTGTGTTTGACAATAATTGATTACGCCAACAGAAGCTCAAAACGAAGGAATAATAGGGTTGGATTTTGTGGACGGGTCAATTATTATGGATAGGCCTACGGGTCTTGTGTCGGGCAGCTGAATCATAAAAAATCAATAATGGCCCCCGTCGTTAATCGATGTTAGAATTGGTTGGAGCGAACAGCGTTTCCACATATTAGCACGATCAATGTAAACATGAATGAAAATCCGCTTGTGTGAACATTTGCAAGAACACAGTAACGAACCAGGGAGTCTGGACAAACTCATAATTACACGTATCAATCAGCGCTCAAATCATTCGTTTGAATCAGTAAATCAATAGATTCATCGATTATTCACGTCTACCGAAATTTGCGTGATAATCCTATCGTCAATAACTAAGCTTAATTCTTTTCTGGTTGAAAGGGTGAAAGGGTCTTGTTTGCAACATTGTGCAGAAGAACTTATTTACAAAAATATAAATAATATTCAGTGGAACGCATTGCACGTACAACACATAGGTATCGATCAGAAGCTTTATTGCTATGCATGTTTCTTCTGTTTTATTTGATATGTATCTATTCAAACATATATTCATAGCCGTATCAAGCATGTTTGATGGGGGATACGGCGGGTTGATCTATCGTTTCAGTGGTCAATATTCGAACACAAAATACCACTAGGAATTTAGTGTAATTATCATATATACAGTGTGCTTGTTCAAATAATTATCTGTTTTCCGTCCCTGAGATTGCAGGGGCCATTATGGATTCTGGGCAGAGGGGGCAATATTAATGTACTAATCGGGTAGCTCTTACATCTAGCAATGTGAGTTCAATCTCCTCGAAAAATTCTGAACAAGATTTTAGAAGGATAGAAACAAAAAACTTGCTTTTTTTCATTTAACAATTTAATTTAATTATATTACAAAAAACATTTTAAAGATATTTAGCATTCAGAACCGCAAAATATGACTAAAAGAATCCCTTGTTAGGTTCTTCTTGCGTATATATATATATATATAAAATCAAATGATGGATAATTTAATATCCAATCGACAGAATATGACAATTATAATTACATGTATTAGTGAGAGCCTATATTTGCCCGGCGTCGGTGTGAGCGACTGCTAAACGAGCGGCCTAAATCGTAAATGTGAATAAAGAAACGAACGGGCCGGCTGTAGCCATTTCGACTAGATATGGCCGATCTTTTTCCAATTTATCCTATAGAAATCTACGATAGTCCAACATATCTGATAATATGATTCGTGTGATGAAAGTAAAAAAATTAGCCATTTTTAAAGACAGTTTCAGCTATCAATAACAAACCATACTTGGCAGACTGGAATCTGAAAAATTCGTTTTAGTTGAATATTCGAAAAAACTTAGATAACAATAATTTTCGCAAGGAATTGTTTCTGCTTTCAATCCATACCACCTTCGGTGAAATATGTCTGTTTTCAGAACTCACTACCACTTTAAATGTTGAAGATATCATTTATTGTCAATGTTTTTCTTTTTTCGGTTACGATTCGATCAAGCAAATGTAATTTAAATGTATAATGTAAACAAAGCTGCTTTATAGAAGTGTATCTTTAAGTTAAGTAAGACTGCAAACAACAGCCTTCGTCAAGTCGTAAAATGTCATTATTACAGTGTAATAGCAGTCCTACTATGCAGAGAGATCTTTTTAAATAACCGTATTTAAGCATATATTAAACAAATTGATGTTTCTCTGAATACTGAATCTGACCATCATTTCTTTCTGAAATTTTAAAGTTTTGATAGAAATTAATGTGTGCAAAGATTTCCAGTGAGGTTGATTTTCTGAAAAATTAGTTTTAGTCGAATATTCGAAAAAATTAGATAACAATAATTTTCACAGGATGTGTTACTGCTTTCAATACATAATACTTTGGTTTCCTCCGAAAATGTGTTAGTTTTCAAAAAAATAGTTGTGTAAACCTTTAGGAGGGGGTTATATTTACATTGTAACTACAATGCTAAACTACACCGTGCATCATACGGAAGCACACCTTCGAAGTATTAAGTTATTTCCATTAGGTCCTTTCGGTTACTTTCTTATTTGTAGAAAAAGAAATATCGGGTAACTCTTTGAAGGCAAAAAGTTTAACCACAGTCGGAATCGACTACAGATATACAAAAGGGCGAGAGATATTCGGTTACACCCGTTCTTTCTTTTTAATTTGTTCAAACTCTTGAATATATGCAGCATTCCTACAGTGTATAGTACGCGTTGAAACGTGATTCCAAAGTTCTGCTTTCTCCAAAGATTTCCCATGGGGTGGATATTATGACTCATTTCTGGCCTGTTTAAACTGTTTAAAACAGTTAATTCTTCCCTTTCCAACCATTCACGTATGTTTTTAGATGTGTGATTTAGGTGTTTATCATACTGGTGGACTCATGATCTGTGGACCAATCCTAGTTTTCTTACACTGGGTATAAAATTTGGCTCTAAAAATCCCTTGGTAATCCTTTGATTTCATGATTCCTTTGATACGGTCGAGGCCTCCACCTTACCCAATGTTAAGCATGATGGAGGATCCATCATATCGAACTGTCTAGTAAAGCACAAGATAACATGGGTAACCAATATTCCTAGTATGAAGAGAGTCCCTGCTTTTTTTTACCTCAGGTCATACACCGATCGCTGGGAGAGATATAACTATTTTAGTCACGGGTTTGCTGAACTTTTCCCTGTCGCAGACGGCGTAGTATAAATGAAATGAAAAAGACAGACAGTATCGTGTGGAACGAGAAGAATAAAAAGAATAACGATCTAGCTTTTACTGTCCCTTTTTCGAGAATACCAGCTTTAAGTAAAGATGGTAAGGTTCAAATATAATCCCAAGAGTAAAGTCTTCCATGTGCCATCATATTGACATTTATAGCTAGTTTTACTGCCAAATGGAGGGTAAGGAAACGATAAATTTAATAGAGTCAACGATCTTTTCGTTTCCCCCCTAATAATCTCAGTGTAGAAACATGTAATTTTATACGTTGGATCCAGTTGAAGACAACAGATGTGAGTAGAATAAGTTTCAAAAACGTGCAACGTTCCAAATTCTGTTTACATAGAAAGAACAAGCAAATTTAATTTTCCTCAAAGTAAATGAGGCAGAAAATTATGCTTCTTTTTCAGGGTGGCAGAATAATCTTGTGGAACAACGTTACTTTTGTTAGGGAAACGATAAAACATATGAAAAATTAATATTTTAAAGGAAAAACCTAAATGCAGTACTGTTTCCAATTTGCGTTACTGTAATTCAATAAGACTAATCTTTCAAATGGAAAACAGAATAAAGGAGGAAAAGATCAATAAAATTGAAACTGTTTCGGGAAATACTGGGGAAGAGAACTCCCCTTTCTTGGATGAGTAACTAGATAAATCTAACGTAAAAATAAAAGAGAGCCAGCCTCTGCAGTCATGTTGATAACTCAGACTAATATTTTTTCACTTAATATGTTTTGAACAAAGGGAAAAATAGATGGTAGCATCAAAGCATGTCGCATAATCATTGTACTGTAAAAATGAAATGAATTAGACGAAAACATTTCAGTAGTCAATGAACGAAATCAGCACATATGAACTCATAATCCCTTTTCCCTTTCATCTGTTGCTGAAAGGATTGATATCAAACAAAATCTAGATATAAAACCACTAGATTGTCAAGTATGTGGTGGGAGTGGGGCAGACATAATTCAGGAACAGGACAAGGCTCAAAATACATGATTATATATATATATATATACACACACACACACACACGCACGCACACACACACACACACACATATATATATATATTTATTATGGGATTAGCTACAGATTGACTATCTGTTTCATTGCTGCATGCAATTTATCAAGTGAAAACCAAATAATCAAATCATTTTATAAAACATTATATCTTTGCACATGTCACCACCAAAAATATTGAGCACTATGCACTTTCAACATATTGTGCGAATGGATTTTTTCTATCTTCTACAAATATTCACTATTAAACTAAAACAAAAATTAATTAGTTTTCCATTACTGTTAGTCTTGATTAACTTGGGGATTTCTTAACAATTTACATTTCCTTTTCACCTCGTTTATAGAGGATTATATTTGTAATCCCAGTTGTCAATGGTATCACTGGTCTGCGTCATTTCTCTGTCAATATTTTTAAAACTGATTTTATATAGTTTTAACGTGCTGAATTCAAATCTGAAATCCGTTTTTTTATAATCAGGTCAGGTTTTTCAGCTATCTGCAAAGCTAAAAATACTCACATTCTTAGCTTTTTTGGTAATTTTTTTTCAACATTGTATAATAATATTTACTTGCAGTGTTGCCGTTATTCTGTACATTTTCTTTCTTTATTTATGAAAATCTAATTTAAGAGAAACTATTTCGTTGTCTCAAATAAATAAAATGTGTTTTGTATAAACATTATTTTTATGTAGGCTATAAAACATAAAATAAGATCAATAAAACACAGGAATTGTTTTTATATCTTTCTATTCCTATATTTTATTATATAAGGCAATAATAGAAAGCTTAACTAAATAGAAATATTTATCAAGAAGAAATTTAGATACGCAATCTTTGAGCACGTGAAAGCTTAACTAAATGGAACATTGTATCAAAACAGAATGTAGTTACAGATGATTTTGTTTGCTATATCTTATCAAATTTACATGTTATTATATTTCACTTCAGAAATAAATAAGAGAAACACACATCATGTTAAGTATTCCGATGTCCCTTCTGCCACACAGCCGCTGCCTCGTGTTCCAGGAGTTCCGATACACACAATACCCAAGGACATACATTTTACAGTCATCTTACTGATGAAGAGCTTAATGACAATGATGAATCTGCATCATATAAACCTCCAAACACCGATACAAAGAAACGTATACCCTTAAGCCAATACAACCTAACGACCTAACCAGAGATGTAAGGTTTGTCGAAAGAGTATGCGCAGCTATTCGGTTCATGTCTTCGTGAAAACAATTTACTTGCTCCGGAAGCAACATACTTCTGATATCACATAGATGAAGGAGAAGAATTCTGCAAGGTTTCCACGACATACGACAATACTTTATTAGTATAGTGCACCTACATCAAATGACTAATTGAAGTATTGTCTTATAACACAGCAGAATGGAGACTCTTCAATGACTCGTTATCTTATTTTAAAAATCTTTTTTCTGGTTGTGTCCCTAATATTAGGTATGCAGAGAGGTTACGTTTTCTTTGTTTGTGTGAGTGCCAAGCAGATGAAAAACACTATAGGCAATGTGAATCTCGAGAGGCCTTTCAGCCTGGTTCTCATAATGTGGTTGCTAAACCTCTAGTCGATCTCCATCAAAATGTTCTTCCACCTCTTCACATCAATCGTGGGTTGATGATAATCTTATAAAGCAATACATAAAGAAAGTCTAGCATTTGTTTTCATAAAACTGAAGTTTATACACACAACATTCTAAATGCAGATATTTTCGATAGCCCTTAAATAAGAAGTCTAATGAAGGATGCTCAGTTCGAAAGGTTTATGAGTGAGATTGGGAAGAATACATGGCAAACCTTCAAGTTAGCGAATAACTTTCTTGGAAACCACCAAAGTACAGAATACGAGTGCATTTCTGAGAACTGTTTTAAAGTTTTAAGATTCTTGCACGTATGTCGATAAAAATGTATTTTCTTGGATCGCATCTTGACTATTTCCCTACGAATTTCGGAAACTACAGTGAGGAACAGGAGGAAAGGTTCCATCAAGACATTTTTACTATGGAAGAAAGGCATCAGGGGCGATGGGACATAAACATAATGGCTGACTACAGTTGGTGTTTAAACCTGACTTGCCTCGTGAAAAACATAACATTCATTGAAATCATTGAAAGGACCTTTTCTTCCACACTAATGTACATTTCCGTTAATTTTCAATGTTTATTAAACCAATTTTACAATGTTTACTAACCCTTCAAAAACCGAGAACTTTAACCATAAAACAAGGTTTTACTAAGATAGGCGCTAGGTGAAAAACCTGACCCGATTGAAAAAAATGTAATGTATTGTTGCTTGCGATATTTTCGCTCAATAAGATAATAGCAAACTATATTCAAATTTGATTCAATATTTATAGTAGAGATTTCATAAACTACTTTTGCTCCTAATAAATGGACAATATTTATATACATTGGATCCGGACATACGTTCTCTCGTGCTTAAACACACACACATACACACTCCTATATAGGTGTATGTGTGTGCATGTGTGTGTGTTGTTTATTTGTGTGTGTGTGTGTGTGTGTGTGTCCCTCTCCCCCCTCTCTCTCCATATATATATATATGCATGTCTGGTTAAATACAGGGAAAACCTTTTCACCTTTCTAGTTAATCTGTCTTGTTTACGCACGAAAGAACGTATGTCCAGATCCAATTTATATAAATATTGTCCAAACGATATATTAGACCGAGCGCATTGTAATGTTATTGTGTTGCACCTGTTCTAATAGTGTCCTAATTAAATTGGACATGAGCCATTGGTTGGTTGGGCTGGCGTCACATGACATGTGGTAGGCGAATGCATTCTTTGTTGGGAGGGGGTTTCAGATGTTTAGTTATTGAATACATTTAAAACTCCCTGTCCATGG
>VCCN01002048.1:2985331-2996597 GCA_006491835.1 Architeuthis dux
TTGACTTAAGTATTAACGACACAGAAAATTGAATGGGCGAACGGAGTTCAAATTCTTACTGAGGTAGTTTTTGATCATAGTGCACTGATGCTTTTGGGAAAATATGACTCGACTTCCCGTCCCCGGGCTATGCGTAAAATAGTTGGGTGGATGGAGTCCTTCAACCCTGTAAGACAGTCCATATAAGAGGAGGCTACTCTGACAAGAGAACTACAGCTTGGTAGTCGCTTTGGCCTTTTCGGCCGACCGATTTATTGAGGAAGGGACCCAAGCCTAAAGGGTGTACTCGGTGTGCAGAAGAAAAAAAAACAGTATAGGCAGGAGGAGAAACCTCCGTTGATTTTTGTATGTGAAGAATATGCCAACAACAACAGCGACAACAACCGTCAATAACTGCGTTCGATCGAAACATGAAGCATTTCAGGAAGCCATTTTGCATCCTAAGTCCTCGGAACCTCTGAGTTGTACTTAGTACAATATATCGATTATACAATATACAAATATATAACTGCAAGCCAATCGACAAACGTTTGGAAACGTTGTAAATGCATTCACAAACATTCAATATAAACAATTCATACATGTATAACTAATCGGGGACTGTCATGGTTAACAATAGGTGTAACAGCTTATTGCACTGACCTTACACTGACCTGCACCGCATCTACGTGTACATTACAATAATATTATGAAACTAGTTTCATAATCAGTTTAGTAATGGTTAACAAACTTGTGATGCTGACCATTACCACTCTAATGTGTTCGATCCTCACAGGGAGCCCCAGTACTGTGGCCTTGTGTCAAACTAAGCTTAACTCTAGTGTATATACACTGTAAATATTGAAGCAGAATATACTCGATATTTACTAAGTTTAGTTTAGTTTGACAGATGGCCACAGTAGTGGAGCACCTAGTGAGGATCTAACTCATTACAGTGGTAATGGTCATCATCACAAGCTTGTTAACCATTACTACACTGATTGCAAAACTTGGGATTTTAAGAAAGCTTACTGTACTGTTACGAAAACAAAAGAACTTGCACAAGGTATTTAACTTGCAAGCCAATCCCTGCAGTTACACCTGTGCACTCAACTAAGTGTGGTCGTTGATATTTATGTGAGCTCGTACACATGTTTATAAGTGTGTGGATTCGATTTCTCTTGTTACCATCACAGACGCGAGCACACTTGCATCTCTGCGTACGTCTCTGTGCGTCTGTCTGCCTGCTCGCCCGTATGTCCCTCGATATATTTGTCCATACACTCAGTTATTTCCATCTACATAGACATCAATGCGCCATGTTGAGAAGCAATTTCCTTGAAAGGAAGTCTGGCTACTTCCGTGAGGGGTTTCCTTTTTCAGCTCTACACATCTGCCTGATTTATCATCATCATCATTAATAGTATTACCGTCATGGTTTTTATTTGCAGTTGTTTGCAGGACCACTCTAATACGAAAGTTGTCTTCTTCATGGCCTTTATCAACGTTATCATTACTTATCTTAGTAAGACAGAAGGACACATTGGAATAAATTGCGTAGCAACAATTTCCAATTTTTTCTCTCTCTCTTCCTTTCTTGATTCCTTTCTGTTTCTTCCTTTTCTTTTCTTTGAACTTTTTTCTTTTTCTTTCTTTCTTTCTTTCTTTACCACTTTTGCATGTGTCCGATCCTCACCGGGAGTCATCAGTGCGCCATGTTGAGAATTATATTGTGCAACTGTGTATATTAAAGTGATATTATTGAGAATGATATCGCAACCCTCTTCCTATTGCATCGTCATAATTACAGTTTCATCTCTCATCATCATCATCATCATCAGCCGTTATAAGTCCACTGTAGGACAAAGGCCTTTCCCATCTCCTTCCATGACGATCTATCTTGTGCTAACCTTTGCCACGTCTTACCGGCAAACATTTCTATCTCGTCCCTCCATCTCCTATCTGGTCTTTTCCTACTTCGTTTACTTTCCTATGGGCACCAGTAGGTTAGTCTTTTCCCCCATCTATTGTCATCTCTTTTTGCTAGGTGACCATCCCATCTCCATTTTTGCTGCTTAATTATTTGTATAATATCCCTCACTCTAGTCCACCCTCCGATCCGTGTTGACCTTTTTCTATCTCTTAGTTATCCCTAGCATTGCCCTTTCTCTGTGCGATTCTAAGTTGGTTTTCAGCTCGTTTTGTTAATTCCCATATTTCGCATCCATAAGTCATGGCGGGTATTATGCAACCATTGTATACTTTACGCTTTAAGCGCATTGGCAAGGTACTCTTCAGAATGTCTCTGTTCATACCAAATGCCTTCTAACCGGCATGGTCTTTCTCTAGCTTTATTACCTGTCCTAGGTAGATGTATTCATCAACCTCTTCTAGAGCCTCTCCTTCATTATGGCCTTTTGGGGGACGAAGGACTTTATCGTTGGACATTACTTCTGTCTTTGTTCTGTTCATCTTTAAGCCTACTCTTTTACTTTCTTTATTTAGATCAGTTTACATATTTTGTAATTCCTCGGATGCTTCAGATGACATGGAAATGTCATCGGCGAAACTTATGTGGCTTAACTATTCTCCATCTATGTTTATTCCCATCCCCTCCAGGTTTTTCGAAAGGTGCTTTCAAAGCTTGCTGTACATAGTTGATATTGTATCCCCTTGTCTTAGTCCTTTCGCTAACCTTATCTTGTTTGTATATTTATGTAGTTATTATCATGTACTTATTATTGCAGTGCCATTTTCGTATGTTTTGGGTGATTTGTGTGTAATTTTCGTTAACACCTTGTTCTCGCATTGAGTTGAAGACTGCCGTGTGTTCTACCGTGTCAAATGCTTTTTTATAGTTTACCAACAGAGTGGTTTGTTGTATTCTACGGACGTTTCGATTAGTTAGTCTATTGCGTGTAGTTGATCTATTGTTGAGTAGGCGCTTCTGAAGCCTGTTAATCTTTTTGTGAGTATTTTGGTGAATAGTTTACATATGTTAGGTAATAGTTTAATAGGGCGGTAGTTGCCAAGGTCGTGCTTATCTGGAGCACGGGATAAAACTCTGATATTTATCATAAGCGAATGTAGTTCAAAAATAATACAGAAATAGACACCACTTCGTTGACAAAATGACTCGCTGAGAATTGTGAATAAGGCTTGGATTCGACCATTTAAATATCTGGTGTGAGTGGAAACCAAAAACTCCCTTGCAGTAAACAAAATTAAGTATCACTCAGATTTCAAATCACAGACGAACATCTTATTCAAACCAGATCAAACCAAGTTATAATAGAAGTAAATAGAAATATATACTTTTGAATGTTTTAGCCGATCAGAAGATAATTCTGAAATTGGAAGAGAATACAAATATGTGGCAAGACCATGCCCAAGCTATACAGAAAGTGTAGACCATGAGGGTGACGATAGTTCCAATAATCAGTGGAGTACTAAGAACAGTTTCAGTGAATCTTGAAAATATCCTACAGAACTAGAGATCTGAAGAAATCAGACGATGTAGACCACAGGAGTGCCGAAGTTGGTGATAC
Source organism: Architeuthis dux (assembly GCA_006491835.1). Taxonomy (NCBI): domain Eukaryota; kingdom Metazoa; phylum Mollusca; class Cephalopoda; order Oegopsida; family Architeuthidae; genus Architeuthis; species Architeuthis dux. The sequence goes on from VCCN01002048.1 coordinate 2,988,859, forward strand.
TACTAGGGAGAATACTGGGAATTTGAAGGTACTTCCTGTTACTTGATCTTCGGAAAGACATAGTGCGGAAATTCTGCTGTAACAATTACGATAACAACGAGGAGAAAATAGAAAAAAGGAAAGGCAAAAGAAGAAAAGTACAAGATAAAGAAGACATAATCTATGCGTCGAAACGGCCATGGCGGTTTCGACGCATACATTTTGATCCCAGCCACAGCCAAGATTGTATTTATTCGCCTCCCCACGGCGGCAAATTATGACATGAAGTCTTTTTTAATGTGGGGTCCTACACGCGAACGTGCAGGCAGAGGGGTGGAGATCCCATGTCTCCGTGACTAGAGACTTGAGGGTGGGGGCATGTCACGAGGACCCCCGAAGGGCCGTGGTTCTCTAAAATTCGAGGCCATGGCGGTTTCGAAGAAGAGATACTTTGATATTGGCCAAAAGTCCGCGACGCGATCCCCCCAACTATATTAGCTACTTCAGACTCCATGTACAAGTAAGCACATGTAAGTTGAATAGAGATTTTCACAAGCAAATTTCTCGTCTCTTATTCATTACAACGATGTCAGCTTAGGATTAAACTAAGACGAGATTATATTATGTCCTAATTCAAAGATGTATTCAGAATGTACATGGCAAGTACAATCTGTAGCACTTAAATTCTGATAGTGAACAAAAGTATCAGTAAAAGTAGAATTATCACTGTTATTATTGTCTTTATTATTAGGCCCACAAGCATTGATGTTACTAATACTAGAAGATAGTTTGTATTAGTAGTTTTATTAAATTTATTTGTTTTTGTTTCTGCGTGCTTTTAGCCCCAAATTTATTATCGGCTTGGGATAAAAACAATTTATTCGTCACTGTTCCCGTTTCTCTCCAGTCGACGTGAATTTGACATGTGTCATATTTTATGATGCCCTAAATATTTTCCTGTCTGCTTCATCAACTATATTTCTATAAGGAAACAAATCTCAGTTATTCATATGTATGTATACATCTATTTGCCTGTCTGCTCTATAATATGTTATATACACGCACACAGACACACACTCGCACGTATACACACACGCATATATATATATATATATATATATATATATATATATACACACACATACACATGTACATACATACCAGTCGAAAACCGCCTCTAGGGTGGCATTTTCAGCTAGTTCCTGCAACAGGTGTGCATGGGAGCTCGAAACTGTCTTTAGGGGTACCTTAATTCAATACGTCTGTCAACAATGCATCGTCTCAGCTACTTTGAGGTCACATTCTGTTTTTATGTGTTCATCCGTTTCTATGCGTTTATTTTGTTTATTTGTATCATACAGATAAACAGAATAAGACTTTTAGTATTAGATAGATAGATAGATAGATAGATAGATAGCAGATGATTATTTTCGGGTGAGTGCGGACGCAGTTCTCAAACTATTATTATCCAATTGTAAATCATCGGCACTTCCGGAATACCTCTGGCGACAATGCTCCGTTTCGGCTATTTAGAGGTAACACAATCAGACTTTTAGTATTATATAGAAATAGATGAAAATCAGATCATTATTATCGGGCTGAACTTAAACGCAGACTCCAACCCCCACAACGCTTTTTTTCCCAACAATCCAAAGACCTTTCACTTTAAACCTCTCTCTAAGTATGCATGTCACATTTGACTAGGCGGCACCGATGTTTAGCTGGTTTCTATAGCGTGACAGACAAACAAACACACAGACGGACACCATTCTGTGAACTTATGTAATGTGTGATCGTCGAATTCAAAATGGCCGAGGATGCCTATTCTTCATGTCTCGTGCAGGTTTTCTTCCATAGCATTACATCACCAATGTCGGTCAGCCCAGGTGTATGTGTAGGCAGAACAAAAAAGGGGACATTGAAGCTGATTGCGCATGAGAACCTACCTTGGCCGGAAGCTTATACTCCGGCCACCCATTGAGTATATGTGGGTGAGTGCGTTTTGATTGGTTAATGAGATAATATGAATAGCGTGCTCTTCCTTGAAAGTAGTGCTAAGAGTCCCCGGAGCCAATCAAATTGTGGGTAGCGCTGAAAAGGTGGAACGGTTTCCAATTTTGGCACATGCGGTTGTGCTTCGGGTGGTAACATCATAAATCAATATGATTTTCAAAATGCAATTGATTTCATTTCCCCAACTCCCATGCCTCTACCCGTAACCCAATGGCTCCACCATAAATATCGCTGGAAAAGCGCCCGGAATAGAAGAGACATGAGACATAAGACGGTTGCAGGAGCAAAGGAGAAGGAAAAATAAAGAAGACACAACTTGGAACCAAAAATCAACCCAATACGTTTGAAGACGAAGAAGCAGACGTTTCTGAGCCGGAGGCCCGAAACCACAGTTCCTGTCACACCTCCACACCGATTTTCACTACCGGTACTAGCTGTTCTTGTCTCACGTGACGACGTAGTAACAAGCCCACGATCCGATCGTAATTTAACAAGTTGCCTTTTTATCGAATGGGAAGGGTTAACCAAAAGTTGAGTGTACCCTTAAATAAATACGCTTGTTAGTGTTAATCTTAAAATAGGCGTTCATTTTTCCTATTTAACTTTGATTTGTAACCTGCACCACTTCATAAGGCGCTTCGACTAACAACACAGGGGTTTTTCTTCAGATCTGAAATAACACAGCGTGGGTGGAGAGGGCGTCCGGAATGAAGTGATCTGCTGACGATGGGTGAGTAGTGTTATATAATACAATGAATGCATAATATCAGCTATGATGTACGATGTAAACTGACAAAACAACCTGAAAACCAACTCGGAATTGCAAAGAGCCATGGAAAGCGCAATGCTAGGGATAACTCTAAAAGATCAACATGGGCAACAAAAATCGAAATGGGCCGAACACTTAGCAAAAAGAAAGGACAACATATGGAGAAAAGGGTAAACCGATTGGTTCCCATGGGACAGTAAACTCAGTAGGAAAAGACCAGATACATGGTCGAGGTTACCGCAATCACAGTCATCGTCCAGCAGTGGACCTATAATGACTGCTGCTGCTGATTATATATATATATATATTAGGTCATACAGTGGAGCAGTCAATGAAGACTACTCTACAAAACATCGTTAAACGGCAGTCTCTCTCCCGACCTCTCTCTCTGTTTCTCTCTATCCGTGTAAGTAAATATAAATGTATTCAATGTTGTACTTATGTATCTGCTTGAGTGCGAATATAGTTGACTGCCAGCGTTCGGTAGCTGTAGTTAGTGTTCGAAGCCAGATAAAAGACTGAATTTCGAATGCTGGTTTTGAAGAGAGACAGTCCCTCGTGAAAAAAGAAATTGGAACCGTATACACATTATACATTCTCTTCAGCTCGTACATACATGTACGTTTAAATTCTTTAATACTGTCGTGGTATAAATCTTTGTTTGTTAAACGTGTTTAATTCATACTGCATTTTCTTCAGCTTATTGAAACAACTGAACTGACTGAACTGAATGAACTGAAGCCTAGCTCAATTGCTAGACTATAGTCTAGACAAAGGAGACAAAGTAGTCGTGACCAACATTACTACAAATCTATTCAGCAAAAAGAAACAGTCAACTTTCTTGTGCACGTACTGGTAACATATGAAACATCTAGAGAACAAAAAATAAATAAAAAAACTCATAATATCGTTCATCAGAACAGCATCGAAAGTATTTACTTTGCGATGTAAGTTAATTCATTCATTTATGTATATTATGTGCAAATACACTTATCTCTATTTACATACTGACAAATTACAACAATCTGTCTATCGATCAGTTACTTCCTACCTACTTATCTAGTTGACTGGTTATTTACTCCGGAAGTGAACAATATGACACAATATCGGTTTATTGCAAGGCCACACACACCTGCCTGTGGGCAATGGCACAATTCGACAAATATGATAAAAGGTCGGTTTAATGTGTAGACAATCATGTGTTAGTATATTGCCCAGCCCTACTGGCTTTTGCTGCAAACATCAGGGCGTGCCCATATACCCAGCCCCGTTAGTGCAACAGTGAGGTGACACCAGGTAAACTGAATCCCAGGGACTAGGCACGCTCTAATGTCCTGGTTCTCAGAATTGTTTTTGTTGGCACCCCCCCCCCTTCTCGACTTTGGACAAAACCTAGGCCCCGGCCTATAACTCAATCAGAAACCATATTCCAATTAGACATTTATTTTGATAAACTCAAATCTTACAAAAACTCTCGGAGAAACAGCACAAACGGTAGTGTTAGTTTTGTGAGATTGGTAATTTTTTACGAGGGTTTTTATTCGTGGCGCAACCGACTGTGCCAATGTCAGTCTCATGTCCCATTTTGCATTAAATCTATTGCGCTGCTTAGTTGTTATTAGCGTTTAAGCTGAAAGACCTCTTGCAAAGAATCGGGAACAGACTGAGTACTGGCTGTAAATGGTGACACAATCAACTCGTACTTAGAGTCCTCAGTCTCATCACCAAAGTACTTCGAAAAGTTGAAGCTCAGTTGCTGCAAATGCGTTTGTATCACATCCCTCTCAGCCTTGGTAACTCCCTCCCCAGTCTCATCATTGTCAATAAATGATTTTAAGGTGTGGAAAACCTCAAAATCACCTCTTAGTAATTTTGCATTCCACAGCGAAAGTTCTTCTTGGAAAGCGTGTATGGAAGACGTCCTGTGGAATTAATACAAAATAGAAAGCTGTCAGCGTCTTTTAGCGCAGACGTGTACTTCGGAAAAATAGCTTCACTTCAGACCATTTGTGATTTTTGGCAGCTGCTCTTCTTTAAAAATTTCTCATTCATTCAGCTTTTCCAGCCCCACCCCTTGATGATCACTGGTTTAGTGGATCTGTTCCCTATCCTACATGAAAAAGAGACAAAGCAGATCCTAGATCAAAATGCCGATGAGATGACATTATGCTATCTTTGTCTAGTTAAGTATTTAGATTTCAAATTGCCTACGGACCTGCTTGTACGTCGGTAATCTAGTCTGGGTAGAAGTCGACACGTTGGATGCTGATTTTTAGGGCAGGCAGACAGATTGCTCCTATACAATCACTTTACTCACAGAAATTCATCATATTGTGATACTTTCCAAATGCTATTTTTTGTATTCACTTTTCCAGCTAAATCTGCGTGGAGCCTGCCTGTTGACATTCTCATGTTACGTAATTGTCAGCGAGGGTGGGGGGGCTGCAATTTAAGGCTAATACTAGAAGTCCAAAAGCTTCGGAAAGATTCTCACGGTCGAGGGAGAATAATTTCTTTCCCAGACAGTTGGAGGTCGAAGATGAAGACATGGGCGCCAACGTTGGTCAAACTGGAATTTTAGGAATATTTAAAAATAGATGAACAATTGTCGGAGTTGATAACTCCAAGTTAGAAATTAGCTAGTTTGGCGCCTAGACATGATAAGCCAGGATGGGAAGCCAGGATGGGGACATGATAGTTAGAAATGCATAATGGGTAATCAGATAAGGACATTATCTTAAAGTTAGATTGAAAAAATAAAAACAGATGTTCGAGGGAAGTAACCCAAAAAGTAGGCGCGGCCTAAGTAGATCAGAAACCGGGGTTGGAGACGCCAGTCATTTTTCCCGGCCGAGCGAAATTGAAAACCGCCGTCTTCTTTAATTATCACTAATTCTGAATAGAGACCCTTGACCTTAGTTAGCGGGTCACCGACTTAGATACAGTCGACTGCTTCCACGTGTCCCTACAAACATTCTAGATATGAACTGCCCGGCAAATCTCTGACGACGACTACATTGTGACAGACCCAACGAAAACGTATGAAACCGTGCCCTATTTCAAATCAGTCGTAAATAAAATTTGTTCAATGAGATACAGTCTGGTTCATTTTTTCATCAGAAAACGTTGCAGGTACACGCATCACGGTACACTCAGAGAAAGTGGAAACTTCGTAACTTTTCATAGAGCGGTGCTGGGAGTAAAAAGGAGAAATATTGCTAACCGTGGTGAGGGGCTGAGGGAAAAAGAAGCGGAGATCGTAAAAACAACTCTAAAATTCACAAAAACCACACTACATAACCCGATGAAATCTTCTGTGTGTATTAATATGACCCCGGGTAACGAAATATGTTTTTTTAGGGTGAGGCTTCCATTTACAATGCAAATTCATGCCATGTTTCTTTTATTTTTCTGGGTGTAAAATGTAAAAGTCAAACATATCAATTTTTAAAAACAAATTAAATTAAACACTATCTGTTTCCATCTATCTATTTTAATAATACTTTCTTTTTTTTAGATAGCAATTATCACGCCCGTTAGGGTGTGTATTCATCTAGTGTGTATAATAAAAAAGATCGATTGGGGAGGTCCAATGCGTGTGTGCACTTGTTGACATCAAACAGGCAAACCACAATCTCTCAAAAAACTACTAATTATCGGATTTCAATAAGTCTTTCGTTGTTTATTCATTCATAAACGAAATTATCTATGTACTTAGATAAAGTTATGGAAATCTCCCTATCTTTATTTAATTTTATGAAAAATCATTTGGCCATTATAAAAACATTTACATTTTTGCTAGATAAGTCCTCGGAGATTAAATCAGTGACATTTCTTTTTCGAAAGTTGGAAATGAAGAAAACATGACCTGAATCAGAAAATAACTACGTTGTTTTGAAAAGATTTATATTAAAAAATGAAATGAAATTAAAAATACTTTTGTATATTTAAAATTCTTTCTTTATTTATACTACGTGACCTCTTCTGAAACGTTGTTATCAATTAAAAATGTGTTTTAATAATCGAGAAATATAAAGTTCAACAAAATCAAATGAACCGGAGATGTTTAGTAGAATATTGTAATTTTATTTATTACCTACATACATTATGCAATTAGCATCTATCGGAGATCGTCCAGAAAAAAATAAAATGATCACATTTGGCTATCTTTGGCAATCATTCACAGATATCTCTTCAACGTGTAAAGACTTCGAGAATCTACTTTAGGTGAGGATGAGTTGATGAACAAATAATTAGATCAAACATCATAGCTGGGTCGCGAGTGCGATGTTTATTTAACTTCTGTTGACAGACATGATAAACGTCGTCTATTATTCCGATGTAATAAAATCGGTCAACGAGCAAAATTGGTTCCGAGCAAATAGTTTGGCAGTTAAAACTGTTAGAATTACCCTTTACTTTGTTGAGCTGTATGTTTTTATAAACAATTGTCATTCTTCTTTTAAGCCTACGAGCTTGTTAATTGGTGACATAGCTCATACGCATAAAGAACACGTTTTTCTTTCATTTTTGGTCATCCATACTTACACACTTTCACGAGACACTCCTAAATATAAGCGGGCGTTCATCATGGGAAAAGGTGACACAATAACCATTTGACTTCGAACTGTAATGACATGTATACAGACATCCATTGTAAAGAAATGATTTCAATGTATTTTATTTAAAAAATAAGTAATATTTCTTTCGAAATCCAGTTAAATAATCATGAAATTAACTAATTTCCATCGAATCCTATTTTTTATCAGCTACTTTATTTTTGAAAGATTTTTAATTACAAAAGGCAACATTTGTTTTCGACATACATCAAAATCATGGCGTAACCAAAGTCATTTTGGATGACGAAACAAAACACCCTCTAAAAACCTCTGATAATCTAATTGTGAAACCAGCTATACAGGTTGTTATGAAACAATAATAATTATTTCTCTAATATTCGCTCTACTAACGCCTTCTT
>VCCN01002048.1:3109606-3121184 GCA_006491835.1 Architeuthis dux
ATCATCATCATCATCATCATCGCAGTCCCGGAAGAAATGATCATTTCTCTCTCTCTTTCTCTGAGACTATTATCTCTATTTCTCTCTCTCTCGGCATCCCTTTCTCTCACGGCGGTTATGCTACACAATACACTCAATGTCTTTTGCGATATTTTGGGCACTGGTGTAAAAGTTACAGTCTGACAGGCATGAACAGTCTGAACGAGTTTGCTTTGTAATCAGAGTATATTTGATTGCCGCATTCTGCATGTTACACACACCATTAACTATAAACTACTAAGTAGGTTACTAACATAGCTGAATTCAAATAAAATGAAATAAAAAGGTTATAGCATATTTTTGTGCGTAACTTAATTTATTTTAAAGAAGATTTTAGGAATGATTTTGATTCATTCATTTTTAACTTCTAAAAGTATTTAAAATAATTATTTGCTTAAAATCAACAACAATTTATTTATTTATCGATTAACGCCACCTGTTTTATATACTTTGATTTAAATTAATTTATCTTTTTAAACGGCTACAAAATAAAGCCAGGATAGAGAAACACACACATATGTGAATTACATTCATGAATAACGTGGATAAGAGGGGAAAGAAACAGAGCATCCGACCCATACCCAACTCCAAAAAGCCACTAATGAATTAGACAAAAACATTTCAGTAGTCAATAAACACTCACTTCTAACAAGGACTTAACAATATATGAATTTCTGACGGCAAAGGTATATTAGTTGTGATATGAATAATAATGAATGTGAATTTTAAATAATTTTTACTAATTTGCCATCATTGTTAATTTATTAATCTTTTTACTTTCTCTGCTTGATTTTTTTCTTCTGGTTTTTCCCGAATTTTCGTATGCCTGTACATGTATATGCATGTGAACATACATACAGTGATATACCACACATACGACCCACTATTTAACAATATGGATTCTATTTACTCAGTGGACCAGATATATTAAGATATAAGTTCAGATTTTGAAGAGGGGTCTTCAGCTGTTCATGTACACACAACACATCTGTTCGAAAGGTCCCCGTCATTAAGCTGGCAACATAATTTTGAGCTGTAAGTAGAAGAAAACAACCCTAAACAACCGAAACTTCGTGATTTTAGGGTAAAGCTCTACATCCGTTAACCAAGTCGAAAGAAAATCAAACAATATTTTGTGATTTTAATCCGTTAAGACCAAAGATGTACACCTGTTAAGTCGAAAAATCCCCCCCACGGTAAAATCCTAAAATCATTTTTTTTTTAAACTAACAACTTCTAGGAAGATTGTTAGGGCCTAACGGATTAAAAGCACCAACAATTACTGGCGAACGGATGTAGATCTTTTTTTAGATTAGCTACGAACGCTAGTTGACCTTTCTGACATGTAACTGGTAAGTCTGCAATGAAAGGAGATCATCCGAGGGTGAGTGACACATTACTAATGTCTGACCTTTTGTGATAACAGGTCTGAACTATCTGATTTTTCTTTCTACTCTGCATTTCTTCTCTGTCTATGTTTTTTCGCAATTTAACTCTCTCTCTCCCCCTTTCTTTCTGTCTTTCTTTCTTTCTTTCTTTCTTTCTTATTTCATCGTTCTTCACGTTCAATTATATGTTTTTTCTTTCTGCCTCTCTATCAGTCTTTCTCTTTTTCTATATATCTGGGGTTTTTTTCTCCCACTCATTTTTGTTGTCCTCTTAATGCTTCTTCTTGTCATTCTATTTTCCTTAGCATCGCTGCCATTCTGTTTCTCTCTGTCCTATTTTCTTTGCTTTTCATTTTCTTTGCTTTTGCTTCTCTCGGAGACTTTACCTCTCTCTGCCCTCTCTCTCTCTCTCTCTCTCCCCTCTCTCTCTATCTCTCTCTTAATCACCTTGTATGTTTATATTTCACTTTCCTTCTTGAGTTTATTTCCTTTCCTCCTGCGCCCCCCTCTCTCTCTCTCTCTCTCTCTCTCTGACAGTATACTTTTCTCCATATACTAAAACGTAAAAAATCTTTTTTTAAAAACGGAGAAAAATATCGTTATTTTCATTTTAACACCCTCTTCACGTCTTCCTGGTGACGTTATTTATTATTATTTTAAATCAGTAACTTTTCTCGACCAGTTTCCAACTGTCCGCGGAAATGTCAGCCGGCAACATTTCTTTGGAGCTACAATCATTGTATGTAAGTCGGCTGTCCAAATGTTTTGCATAAGATCAGTTCTCGGAGTGAGTTGAACTATCGACCTCTGGTGGACAAATGTTAAAATATAATTTGCAAAAGGGCACCGACGAAGCCTAATACTGAGAAAGTCAGTAGCCTTCAGTGATGATAGTGAAATTTGGCTAGGCATAGATATAGTGAAATCGGCAACGATAACAGCATTACTTATTTCGAATTGTCGGCATGTGCTGGCAAAACACGCCAACTTATGAAAGCCACTAACGTTAACCTTCACTATCCCACTATAATTCACAAAATCTCAGTCTGTAACTCAGGAACCACATATCCCCATGATCTTTGCTGCGTATACTAATAGGATCTCTAGACATATTTTGACATTTTTGAAAATGAAAATATCGTCGGATCTGATCTTTACCTATCTAACTATCTATCGAATGCTAAAAGTCTTATTTTGTTTATCTGTCGGTGAACTCTGAGTAGCCGAAATGGTGCTTCGTAGCCAGAGGTATTGAATTACGATACGCCTAAAATATGCTGGTCAGGGTGATTTGCAACTAGTGTGGGGCCTGCGTTCGTGCTCACAATGATTAGTAACCCAATGGGTCACAGGTTTGTCTATTAACAAACTAAAGTGTGATAATTATAATGACACCTATACGATCTTGATCTTCGTTAGTTCAGTGGTAGAACAGCACCGCGTATAGGTGGCTTCCAAGGTGGACGCGGGTTCGATCCCCGCACGAAGTTCGTTTCTTTATTCACATTTACGATTTGGGACGCTCGTTTAGTAGTCGCTCACACCGACTCCGGGCAAATATAGGCTCTCACTAATAAGTGTCATTATAATTATCATATTCTGTCGATTGGATATACAATTATCCATAATTTGATTTCAAACTAAAGTGTGTATCTGTACAGTTTATCTTTATGTGACCTGTAAGTAGCCGAACCGGTTCAGTCTAGAGGTATTGACTTAAGCTACCTCTAAAATGTTCCAACTTAAAGAATGCAGAAAAATGATTTGCAACTAAATAATAATAGTGGGGGTGTGCGTTTGCGCTCACCCCGATAATACTGATCTGATTTCTTTCTTTCTTTCTATCTATAAATATGTATATGTATGCGATGAGCCGAAACAATACGATTGGCGATATGTGGCAAGAATGACAGCTATTGGTTCGTAACAACTGCGCATGTCAGAGTCAGAGGTTCATAATCAGGTAAGCTGGACTTGAGTACTTCATTTTGATGAAAAGAAAGATTTGAGTGACTTTGATAAAGGCAAAATCTTATAGACTGATGAATCCGAATAATACAACAATGCACCTCCTCCGTTTAACATGAAAACAGTTTAAAATTAATAATCAACTATAAAAATAACTGCCAATATTATTAGCAACAACCAGTCTCGATAAAAATCTTCAAGTAGTCAGACCAACGTCGTTTACGAGTTCCCTTTCCCTTTGGGGGACTGTTTTCCCTATCAAAAACAACCCATAAATGCCTACATTGGTCATACAACTACCACCTTATCCAGACGCCTAACGCGCCACCTATCGGACCAAAGTGCCATAAAACAACATATCAATACGCATACGCCTTCCGAAACACCTATACGTGAAATCCTTATAAACAACACTCATTATACATGGAGAATTGCAGAAAAAGATTTACAATCCTCGAAGCCTTAGTCATTGAAAAAAGGAATTCTACACTAAATAAAATCTTCTTTGGCCAAGGTCGGGGAGTTTTAAATGTATTTTCCAACTGAACCCGTCCCAACTTAATACACTTAAAACATCACATTAACATGCTAAACCAATACACTGATTAAATAATTGCGGAATCATCAAAACCTTGTAAATGGCTAATTGTTTAGCCGAAAGAGCTCGGTACAATACTTTTGGACAAGCACTACATATTATACATACACTATACATACATACATGTGAATGAGAGAATAGATACATATATGCATATATACATATATAAATGCATATAAGAAGATAGAAAAATATATGCATATACATGTATACACCACAAACACAGTGCGTGCGTGCGTGTATATCTGCGTCTGCACATAACTAGCTTCGATATAGCCATAACGATTTCCATGCCAATTATTTAATTGAATTCCTAATAAATATACTTTTTAAAAAAATATTCGAAAAGAACATCATGTTAATATAATTGAATTCAGAAAACTATAATATCAAATTAATCCAGAAACCTGTATTGCCCATAGCATATTATGAACAATAGAAATAACAATTAAAATATGTAAAATGGGGAAACTTCATAAGATTGTGAGTATATATGCATGAGTGTGTTTTGATGCGACTGTTGGATGAGTGTATGTATGTGTTTGTGGTGGGGGCTGATTGTGCGAGTGCGTGTGCGTATGTATGTGCGTGCACGTGTCTGTGTTGTGTACATGTGTGCGTGAGTGTGTTTGTATATGTGTGTGTGCGCTATTGTATGAGTGTGCGTGTATGTGTTCCCAAGTGTATTCATGTGTGTTTGAGCGCGTGTGTGTTTGTGAGTATTCGTGAGCATCTGAATATAATGTGACGTCGTTTCAATTCATCGCCTCAGTACTGTACTAGAATTCAATAAACGCATGGCTACCTTTCAATTCTGCATGATTGGAGATGAAGTATTTCCAAATACACATATTCTAGCAATATTTGCGTGACCATACGCATGCTACTAGTCGCCAAATTGTTTGGACTAAAGGTTTCGCAATCAAATTTGCCCTTAAATATTTTGTATTATTACTTTATCAAACAGTTTATCATGTGCATCAGAAAAACACTTCGACAAACTGTCCTCCATCCGTCAATGCCGACAACCATTTCGCTGTCACTATCAGCAAAAGGGTAAAGAGAATGAATACAGATTTTCCCCAGTATCGGAAAGTAGAACATTCATATGAAAACCATTCGTAAGCCAAAATGGCGTAAAGCGAATAAGTAATTACCATTGATTCATATAGGAAAATATCTTGAGCGTTCCCAGTCCAAAACTTGTGATGATGGTATATTAGGTTTAGTCGCCGGAAGTTCTTCTCTGGCTATCACCGTGGCGCAACAGGTTACTCTATCGTAGTAGGGATGTGATGAAAGGGATTACAGAGACAGATTGGCGATGCTCTTTCAAACGCCATTGATGACAAAACATTAAAAAAATGTAAATATATAAGGAAAGTCTACAGTCATATATTTCTCGCATACATACATATTTGTTATACATATATATGATATGTATAACACATGTTTGCGTATATGTTGTTCCTAAAATATGCAGTCATATCTCTGTACAGCATTAAACATTCGGGAAAAAGTGTACAAATCTACGCCACCAGTGGGGATAGCTGGTACAATCTGAACAACTTAGTCCTCTTGCTAGTAGGTACATATGGGATTAATATATTGTTATACGTAATTGATAAATATGAAATTTGAAATCAGACAGAAGAATGTATTTGAGTAAAAAGTGAGATTTTATTAATATAATGACCACTTGGTAGGGCAAGTGGAATCATATGTGAGTGGACCTCAATGGTGCATTGTAGTAAGGTGGAAGATGGAAAAAAGAACAATAATAAAAGAATGACGACATCAATGACTGGTTTGAAGTTTGTTTTGTTATTTTGGAGGCTTTTTGTTTTTCCTCTGCCTCAATTGGATACAATTACAACGTACCAAGTAGACCAGCTTACAATGTACCAACCAGCCCCAAGCACATGGTTTCCTTTACTTTCTATTCCTAGAAAATGTTCTGGTAGAAGCTTCTTGAAATCTAGTATATATACTGTTCATTGCCACTTCTCATAAACATAGACTACGCTATCATCAACACACAGCATGAACTAGGCACACATTTGTCAAACTGAAAACATTATTTATCATGCAAAACATTACAACACATGATTCAAACTTAGAAATGTGATTAAAGCGTAAAGTATACAACGGTTGCATAATACCAACCATGACATACGGATGCGAAACAATTAACAAAACGAGCTGAAAACCAACTTAGAATAGCACATAGAGCCATGGAAAGAGCAATGCTAGGGATAGAAACATATCAACATGGATCAGAGGGAAAACTAGAGTGAAATATATTATGCAAATAATTAAGCAGCAAAAATGGGCTGGTCATGTAGCAAGAACAAATGACAATAGATGGGGGGAAAGACTAACCGATTGGTGCCCATGGGCCAATACACGCAGTAAGACCAGACACAAGATGAAGGGACGAGATAGAAAGGTCTGCCGGTAAGATGTGGCAGAGGTTAGCACAGTCTAGGTCGTCGTGAAAGGACATGGGAAAGGTCTTTGTCCAGCAGTGGACTTATAACGGCTAATGATGATGCTGATGATGATGATGATGATGCTGACGATGACGATGATGATGGTGATCTTGAGAATGGCGTGAGTTCTTTTGAAGTTCGCAAGTCTACATTTTAATAGCATTTACCAGTCTGTGATATTCAGTGAATGTTTAAGTGTTGCTAGGATCAAGGACTTCCATTTGCATAATTGTCATCTGAAGCCAAATAATGAGACAGTAATTACATTAGTTTAAATTATCAGAATGCCGGGGCAGAACTGAGACACTGATACCTGTATTGTGTGACCGCTATAAAATTATAGAAAGTTGCGGCTAAAAACATGAATACATGGGAAAAGTAAAACACTGGACATTTCTCAAAAGATTCGAACGTAGCCATACAAAATATGGTTAGTGCAAACAAAAACAGTAGACGTGCAATAGGACAGAAAAAAGTAAATGTCAAATAAGGTGTCTGCCCAGAAAGTATCCAGCCATTCAATATCAACGAAACATTAACCAATATAGGGCAATGGTGCCTTAGTACCAATCGAATTACTTCCCTTGGGACCTCACATACTTATCCCATCGCCCTTACATTCAACAAAGTCCTGTTTCGGCATCGCCATCGGCTCCCAAGTCAAGATTTCCTTAATCTCACCCACGGTCTGAAATTTCCTTGGGAAAGAGAGCCTAATCTGGATAGTAGGTGGTTGACAGACCTGGGTGATGTTTTGCCAAAATCCCTGCACAAGCCGTGGAAAAATTGGACAGGCTCGGTCATTTTGAATGCAAGTGTCATATAGTACACAAACTCACTCAATGGCGTTTCACTGAGAAAGCTTTCAAGATAGACTCCATGATGTGGTAAAATTCGAAGTGATCGCATTTGAAATCGCTTACCGTAAGGCGTCCCATCAATATATTCTCGTGCAAAAAGCCAACATAGTTCAACAACTATCTATCCAGTTCAGATGTCATCTTATCATCAGTCTTGTTTTGTTATTAGTAAATAGATTTACTCATGTTTAATGGGGGTCTGCAGAGAATACATTGAAAAATTAAATAAATTTCCAAGGATGAAAATGGCATCATACATCTTTATTGTGATTTAAGTAAATTTGAAAACATGCTTGTAAAATTAAACAAGTAGCATGGATTTTAAAGTTCCTTAGGTTTCTTAAATCTTTCTATTTAAAAGATTCCCCATAGACAAGGTTTACAAATGAGTTCAATTCCTAGTATGAGAAAGACGACCGAGGCTAATTGGTACATTTTTCACTTAGATTGCGGTAACTTCCTATGAAATTACTTCATTAAAACGCAAATATGACCAAATGTTACTATGGAAAAGATACGTCCTTAGGGTCGGTCGTTTAGATCTGAAACATTGGTTAAGTTTATTATATTATCCTTTAAACATTCGGAAAAAGGTGTACCAATCTACCCTGCCAATGGGGATAGTTGGTACACTATGACAGGGTAATAAGTTCGTTCTCTTCCTACGAGGTACAAATGTAATGAATATATTGTTATAACTGAGCAATATACAATTTTAAACCAGACCCAATTCTCACCAGGCCTTTAATTGGAATAAGGTTCTACGCACACCAAATAAAAAGGTTTCATCATCTGTGGATTAATCAGTGTTTTTTTCCTTTTCTTTGGCCCCTTTTCCACTTTTCTTTTTTCCCCTGAACACTTTTTGACTTACTGATACTATTGATCGGACTGAGAGCCTCATCTTGGTTGATATTTCCACAACGTTTCGGCCGATGTACCCTCCGGCCTTCTTCAGGTGTCAAGTTTTGTCGGTAACTTAACGGAACTATTGAACTGAACCCTTTATTTGATCCACGGGGGGTATACTGTCCTCATTCCACTATCCATGTCCTAGAAATTATTTCGTGGTTAATTTTTCAGTTGTGGTGCTCCTGCCTGGGATTGAACCCACAACCTACAGATGACTCAACAGTCCAAGTTGGGACGGTGGCCTAGATAACTAAAGCGTTGGTTAAAAAGGGTTCAGTTCAATAGTTCCGGTAAGTTACCGACAAAACTTGACACCTGAAGAAGGCCGGATGGTACATCGGCCGAAACGTTGTGGAAATGACAACCAAGATGAGGATCTCAGTCCGAACAATAGTATCAGTAATACTAACACCTCATCTCAGAAATACCGAACTTTTTGACTTGTTTGAAGTTTGTTTTGTGATTTTGAAGGATTTTTGTTTTTCCTCTGTTTCAATTTCATACAGTTATAGCGTACCAAGTAGCCCCACTTAAAATGTACTAACCAGCACATATAGTTTTGTTTATATTCTATTTCAAGAAAAAGTTCTGGAAGAAGCTGCTTGAAAGTAACATATACACTGTTTATTGCCACTTCTCATAAACATAAACTGCTCTATCATCAACCGCCCATTACAGCATGAATTAGGTACCTGTTTGTCTGCGTGAAAAGGTTACTTACTAGGGTGAAAAACCGTTTTTCGTGTAGAACTTGCTATGCTTACAGCACATGTGACTCAAACTTGAGAGAAAAATGGCGGAATTATTTCTGCTCAAAATGAACAGTGACGATATCAAGTGGTGGAAACAAAAATTATTCAACCTGCCCCAGTGCCAAACCAGCCCCGGTCTCCCCTAGCCCACACTTTTCGAAAGTTCGGTTTACGCTACTTTTCTAGCGAAAAGCGAAAATAGCGTGCAGCGTTTGTTTTGCAACGAGTCGTTATAGAGGAAATGCGCGCTCAGTTTCTCTCTCTCTCACACGCAAGTCTCTTGTACACCCCCCCCCCCCCCCAGACGTACCAACCCTAAACATCACCATTTTTTGGTGTGCAAAAAATTGAAAACAAATTCCCACGTAAATTGATGGTATAATTGCTTCTTCACTTTACGACATTTCGGCCAACGAAAGGATTTTATAGGAACGCGCTATAACCGGATAGCGGAGGAAACTTGTAATTATCTCTTACCAACCGCAATCTATTCCACGTCTTAACTGAATATCTACAAACATTATAAACACTAACAATGCCTAATGAGAACTGTCTACTGTTTGCTTTGTGTTAACGAATTCCAAAGCCGTGTCTCCTTTTATCTGGGTTGTTTTATGTCTTTAGAGCACCTTGAGTAGACGGGAAGAAATCTGTCGATTATGTCAATAGAATTTTCATCCAATCTGATCTCGATTTATAAAGACGAACCTGAAGTTGTCTGATTCAATCAACGGTGTTTTCCGGATTTACTTCCTTTAACAAAAGCCGACACTTTTAAGGTAACCAATGACACAAGCACTTCCCTTAAGCCGATAAAATATAATCATACACACACCTTAGCCTTGAAGGTAAAATGTGCTTAAATTTCAACTAACAGACAACTAAAAGGAAACGTCGACCGGCATTGGTTTTTCCGTTGATGATATAAGCACAAACTACATTCAAGAAATTGATAATTCCAATGGAAAGCTTTTAGATTGATAACAGAGGCGTGAATATAAAAATGGAAACGGAATTCAGGTACCAGCCTTAATAGCTAAATGATACACATCGACATTATTTAGATCTTTTAATATTCAGAATCAAGTTTGAATACTCGACACAACACTTAACAGAAACCGTCACGTGACCAACGTCTGTTGGCAGCCTGCCGAGTTGGGGGGGGGTGATCAATTACAAATTGGAAAAAGGGGTGATCAATGAATAAGTTACTTCTCTCGCCTTTTGTGGGACAGTGATCATTGAAAAGTCTGATTTTCTAAAGAAACAACCATGAATGCTGCATGTCACAAACTGGGGATCACACACTAAAAACCTATTCAGGGGAAGAATTTAAAAAAAAACAACATTTTTTCTAGAGATAATAAGCAGTAAATGTTGAATCTTTCAGCCCCCTAGCTCAATTGGTGTGGCCTGTACGCGTGATACATACATACATAGTCAGACAGACCAACTATGTTGACAGTTTTGGTTGACGGTTTCTAATAATATATTTTTAATGATTTTAACAGATTTCTTATAGGTTTCTATACACAATAAACTGGAGAATGTTAGATCTGTAAAAGAGGAAGTAGATAGGTCCTACCCTAGGTAGCTGTGTGTGTGTATGTGTGTGTATATGTGTGTGTGTGAAAATCATATGTGATGTATTAATTGGGAGCCCATATCAACCCGGCATCGGTGTTAGCGATTGATAAACGACCGGCCTAGATCGTATAAATGAATAAAGAAATATCTTTATAAATACCATATTCTGTCGGATATAAAATGATCCATTCTTTGAATTTCATACTGTCGGCATAAGAAACCAC
The DNA here is from genome assembly GCA_006491835.1 of Architeuthis dux. Taxonomy (NCBI): domain Eukaryota; kingdom Metazoa; phylum Mollusca; class Cephalopoda; order Oegopsida; family Architeuthidae; genus Architeuthis; species Architeuthis dux. Next base: position 3,120,427 of record VCCN01002048.1, read on the forward strand.
TTCAAATTACGTGCCTAAAAATACTGCCTTTTCATGGTAGTGCTGTTAGCTGAGTGGTAAGAGAAGGATGGACGCGTGTTCGATCCCGGCACAGCGCTCGTTTCTTTAATCATGTATACGATCTATGTCGCTCGTTTATAGATCGCTAACGAACACTTTTAAAGTCTTTAAAATCTTTATTGTTCAACGGTACTGTTAATACTCTGCTGTTTATTCACAGGAGCTTCAGAAAATTGGCAATAGAAGAAGTAAATGTATGAAATAGTAAAAGATAAATAGAACAAAATGAAACAAAGCGTACATATATTAGATAAAATAACAAAGATTATCTAAATCAATTATATATATATATATAGAGAGAGAGATAGAGAGATAGAGAGAGAGAGAGAGAGTGTGTTGTACTGTTAAAGTTGAGAAGGAACAGGAGTATCGTGTATATATGGAATTTTATTAGTTATATGTTTTTTCCGTACATGTTTCGTAGAGTTTTCTTCATCGGCGGATATAAATCGAAATCAGTCTTTTAACTTCGATACCGTGTTGGTGACATGTTTACAACCATAGAGAGGCATGCTATCTGCGACTGTCCCATGTTGTATCTGTTGAAGCTCATGAAGAATTCTGACCCAGATCTGGTTGTAATATGTGAATTCTGGATAATTCTGGGTCAATCCGAGGTCAGAATATCCATTTGACCAAGTAAGTTGCACAGTTTTGTATGTGAGGTGGGAGGGGGCGAGGAGAGTTGTTGGAGGTGT
>VCCN01002048.1:3133979-3148713 GCA_006491835.1 Architeuthis dux
AAAAGCCTTTCCCATCTATTTCCATGACTTAAATTGTGCTAAGCTCTGCCATGTCTTACCGAGAGAGAAAGAGACATGAGAATTGCTAAGCTTAGTACAACACAATGCCAAATGGGGCTACCAGGAGATTGTGTTTTCCAGTTTTCCAAATTGTAAGTGTATGTTTGCATGAAAATTGATCCGCAATATCACACACTGGTCTACAATATCACACACTGATTACAGGCGATGTGACAATATGCCACTATCTCACCCATCGAATCGGTTACAAGTATTTATTACATTCAGCTTACTCTGGCACAAAGCACGCCCTGAGGATTGAATTCACTACAGAAGTAATGGTTGACGAGACTAGCTTACTCACCATTTTCTCACTTTGAGACACACATAGAGATATACAAAGATGCATTAGAATTCACATATACATGTATATACTAGGCTGGTAATATATTCATATAATACTAACAGATGTACCTGGCCTTGCCGGCGTTTCTTAATATCTAAAATGTATACAATCACCTGAGTTCACTATATTTTGTATCAATTCCTTTATGCTGACAATCTTCAATTGGTCTGGGAATGTTGATTCTATCATCAGTGTTGGTTCCAAGCAATTTAGGAAATAGTTCTATTTTACTTTTAGGAGAATTCTCAAAAACATAAAGATAAATAAACAAATATAGCACCTAAAATTAATTCTATTCTTGCAATTTCTTTTTAATTTCTGGGAAAAAGCATTTTTTTCTAAAATACTGTACTATTTACCATGGTTACTGTATGCAAATTTAATCGAGAAATGTTTTCATATTCATATCTTTCCGAAGGGCATTAGTGTGGAGTGAACGCAGATTACAGTATAGCCCATAAATGAATATGACCAAACTCTACAGCAATGAAACTATTTGCCAAATGTATGAATATGTTGCCGTCCAAAAGTTACGAAAAAAGTTCATTTTATTCTATGTGATAAGTAAATATAAATAGATTACTTAATGTTAAACAATAGTTCTTACTAGCCGGGATACCCAACGTTGCCCTACTTTGACGGGAAAAAGGTTTCTGCTCTCCTGATTTTGACCCCTAGAACGGAAAGGAAACAAAGCTCCACTCCTATTTTGACACCCTAAAAAGGGGAGAACCCCCTGATTTTGATATATAAAAGGAATGAAAGCACCCACCCCGATTCTTACCCCTAAAAGGAAGACACGGTCCTCCTCTATTTTGATCCCTAAAAGGGAAGTGGGATAACAAGTTCAGTTGCGTCGGGTTTCTAGTCAATAACAGCATTGTAGTTAACATTATAAGTTTTGACAGTCATATAGCTTGGATAGTAGTTAGACTAAGCAAAAGATACACACTTAAGTTAGTCCATGCGCCAACTATGACGACATCAGTAAGATAATGGATCGGTAGAAGACAACTTACACAATATTCATGGGAGACTTTAATGCTAAGGTGGGTAAAGGAAATAGTGTGTAATCTAGTGTAGGAAAATATGGAATATGCCATAGAAATGAAAGAGGTGATATGCTAGACAATCTCTCAGAGAGATAGTGATAACTAATGCATTCTTTCGGAAACGAGAAGGCCGTACGTGGAAATTGACTTCATAATAGCTGACAAGATCAATTACATTAAAGGCGATACCGTTATAAAAAAGTAGATATAGGAAGCGACCATAGAATAGTAGCGTGCAGAACTAAATTTAATTTCAAAACTGAAAGGAACAAAATGATTCTTAAGAAGAAAAATGCCCTAGAGAACAGATTTCAGGCCTTGTGGAATAGCGTACAGAAACGACCAGGTCGACCATTCAAGCTGCTACCAATGTCTATTCGTTTTATCTGGGGATTGGTTGATGAATACCCGAGAAAAACGGCTGCGGATGTTGCTAATGAGGTCAAAGAAGTATGTGCTGTCAATGTTTCTACTATAACAATCAAACGTATCCTGAACAAAGAAAAACGCCACTGAAACCGAGACTCAAACAGGCCCATTTAAACTTTATGCAGGAGAATAATAATAAAAACTTAACGTTTTGGGGCAGCGTACTATGATCAGATGAAACAAACTGTGCAAATCTAGTGACGTCAATATCGGCAAGACTACAAGCTGTAATAGAAGATAAAAGTCACACCCAATTTTATTTTTAGATACACATTTTTCGAAAGGGTGTACTCACTTTTGGAAGGCAAAACAAAGTTTCAATGCTGTAGAGTTTGGTCATAAATAATACATGATAATATCCGTTTTGATTGTGTGATGTTCCACTAGAAATAATAAAATCCTGGTAAGTTTGATTTAGAAGAAAATAAACTCTCTCTAAAAAAAAAACAGCGGTAGGGGTGTACTTATTTGTGGGCGATACTGTATCTCAGTCAGCGTTTGAACTCGGCTCACTAATTCCATTGTCCGTGCTGCTAACCACTTGGCAACCAGCACCTCTACTGATATTATTTATAAAAAAATAAATGTTTACATACAATATAGAGCGCTTCCGGTTTATGCGTTTTCGCGTAAAAAGATGTCGTTTTTTGCAATTGACCTGTGGTGATCCTTAATGACCTCAACGGTCAGTGCCACTATCCCATGTTCATCTTCAAGTCAAGTTATCTTTCTAGACTAATTCTCAGCCCCCAAGGTTTGGCCGCTTGGCCGACCATAACATGCATACAACCAACTAAGCAAACAATCGCCGGCATTATATTGATAGATTAGTGATGAAGCATTGGAACTTATACACATACACTTAGGTCATTAATTACATTAAATCTTTATTAAGTGCAATTTTAAATAATGAAAAAAAATCATACGAATCTTCTGTTTATTGTAGTTATTTACTAAGCGTAGTTTAGTTTGCGTACAAGGCCACATGTGTGTGCCGCCCAGTAAGGATTAAACCCACTACTCAGTAATAGTAAAAGCAATACTTTGGTAACTATTAAGGGGCCCACCAGTTTTTTATTGTGTTTTTTCTGTCTATACAACTCCACAAAAACAGTTCGCATTTGTCTATTAATATCTGGCTGGTTATAATGACAAGTCAAGACTAGATGTATAATTACTCCATCGCTGTGTGTATTTTGTTGTTGATGTCTTTGAATAGCTTTTCCTAGAATCATGGTGCTCCTCTCAGTTAAATATCAAGTATTTGATATACTTGATATTTTGACGTTAATCAGTGTATTAATTTGAGCAACTAGTCGTTATCGGAGTCTCCTCTTCCCCTTTTAGCAGGTTTCTTATCATGATCGTCTCTTCGTTTCTCTTGCAGTTTTATTTTTTCTACCTTTACCTTTGTTTGAATCAGTTGATACTGAATATTTGTAATCTCTTGTGGAAGCCAATATTTTACGACACTTTTTGACTGGCTTGTTTCTATATTATCATGCACGTGTACGTTATATCGAAACTTCCTTCATTAAAATGCACCACAGTTTCATTTCATTTATAACTTTGGACTGAAAGAAATGAATACGTTTTAGTGGTTAATCAAAATGTTCCTTCGGTTTTTAAGTAAAGATAAAATATATTTTCGACATGACTTTATTGAACAACACATGTACTGTAGTGTTCTATTATCTTCTGCTAGTTTTCAGGCATATTTATAATTTCATCCTTTCACAACTCTTTATCTTTCTAAGCAAACAACTGCTCTAGGAACCTGCTGCAGTCTTCCGGGGAATTGAAATTCTTTTTCATTAAGATAATTTTGTAAATACCTGAATACATGGTAATCCGAGGGTGAAATATCTGGTAAATATGTTGGATGAGGTAAAAATCCCAACCAAATTGCCTGGTCACCAAATAAACATGCGGTCTACCGTTAATCTGATGGAATATTAAATAATTCCGGACTCACACTTTTCGTCAATTGGTCTAATTATACTAGTTTGAATCAATCGTGTGTTTCTTCAGAAGTATCTCATAATAAAGGGGTCCCTTGCAATTCCACCGTATACACAGGATTACCTTCTCTAGATGAAGACCAATCATTGGTGTAGTTAGTGGTAGCTTATTTCGCTTGCTCTACGATTTGTTGCGCCCACGTTGTTGTAACCTATTCACTTTTGATCGCCTATCGAAATTTGTTTTTAAAAATCAGAATTATGGTCCAGTATATTTTCCGGCTCTCATTTGACAGCTAACAACAAAACGACTAATATAACCAAGCTGATGGAAATTATTGTTAACGTGTGTTTAGATAATGTTAGTATCTCCTGCATAGTTGATTATTCGCATATAATGTCTTCATTTGATTACAATCAATCCCCAACTCGTCTACCCGACCGTTCAGCGAGAAATTCCGTGCCTGAGATTTTGCGAACCACGTCTGATCATTCACAGAATCTTCTCCATAGACTGCACAAATTCAGTCACATTTTTACCTTTCTTAACATAAAAGAGGGTAATGTGCTATTCTAAGAGATTAAAGAAACAGTATGGTAATCCATGACCATCCCCTTTTATTCCGATGGGGAGGTGCTGCCTCAGAATCGGTATCTCCAAGAACCAGTTACATTTGCATTCATTTTTCTCCTGCCTTGCTCGAAGACAATAATAAAACTTATCTAAGCCCCGAAGGGTCGGAGATCTGGCAGGAATTCTTGGGAAAAAGGAGTCCTTCCATTTCGGACTAAAGGAAAACGCAAAAACGGAAAGAAAATAAGTAAATAGAAAGGCAAGCCAGCGACAAACGGATTTGGAAAATACTTGAAAAACTTTCAAGAAAGGAAAATGTGCTGAGCATAGCAGAACTAAACGCAAAACATAAATAAACATATAAAGAGGTAAAGAAACAAAGAAATAACAAAGAGGAAAAGTAGAATTTTGAAGAGGTAAAATAAAAAAAAGAATGCCAGAAAATATCACAGACGGTTTATTCAACCGATTTGATCTATTCATAATACTGTCGATCTTGCGAAAATGACCATCTGCTGTAGATATCTTCACGAAGAAATGATGGCACGGCATAAAAAGTTGAAACTTTTAACCATTCACAGATTCGCTAAAATAGAAATAAAGATTTCCCGAAAAGGTATATATTTTTTTCCCTGTGAAGACGGTAGTGTATCGCATATGTCAGTGCGATGAGTATACGATGGGGAAGATCTTCCCCTTGCCTAGGTACGGGCTCGGTGGTTTATGAACATCGTAGGTCGGTAGGTAGATAAGAGGAAACAAATGTAGTATATATTATGTATTTACAACCGCCTGGTTGTATTCTTTGTTAGATATATAGTAATGTTCCACTCAGAGCTACCCAGTTTATCGCTGATTCGCCTTTTTACAAATATTTTTCCTAATAAATCTAGTATTGTTAAATTCATAAATGAATACTGGATGATAAAAGACAGCATCACGGACAGTCTCCAAAATAACTGTATACTGTGAAATTTAGTTAATGAGATATGTGTATAAGAATAAACACATGCATACACACTATTTTATCATGTAGCGATATACATCGATACCTAATGATATTTAAAAAGCTCAGGAAAGCAAATACACAGTACTAATCCATTCCATCTTGCTGTGGTGACATCGACATCGCATATTTCAAAATCATGAAAATGTCCCTGACCTGGAGTGTTGCAGCAAGGCAAAGCAAGGTGTTGTGGACATGCTATGTATGCTATTTTATATTGACCACGTATAGCGCTATTTTGTTTAGCGCTGTAGTTCTTAGGAACATATCCAGAGCTCTAACCTAGTTCTTAGTGTACATTCACACACATATAGGAAGATTACCGTCGAGCGAAAGTAAGCTAAACTCGTAGATTATTGCTGGTCTCATTGGGGATTCATTGTTGTAGTACACCTCGAGTGATTGCTGTAGAGTGGTAGTTAGCAACCTATTTTCGCAGGCCATCACTAGTGAGTATTATATTCACTAGGTGCCAGATTATTGTAGCTTGGTTTTAGCCTAAGAAAGTCTCCGTCAAGACATAACAATTTAAAGCGAACACATACATATATATATATATATAACATGTTGTTACACGTGAAATGTCATTTTTATACATAATAGAGAATAAAGGTAAATGTAAAAGATTTACTGTTGTATTGCATTATTCGGAGATTAAATGTAAATGGAGATATACTTAGTTATTATTGGAGGTTTTGATCCCTTGAACGCAATAATGTCTACTCCAGAACCTACACTAATCTTCAAGTGGATTTCGAAGTAGGACACAATGCTGCTCACGCTAATGATAACGTCAACAAAGCATTATGAGTGGACACTACTACAGTGCTAACTGTTCAGTGTTGGTTTACTAGGTTTACGTCAGGAAATATATATACAAATAATGAATATTGAGAGAGGAAAAACTTATACTTAAGGATGAAGAATTATCGACAACAGTGGCCAAAGAACCCACAAACAACAGTTGGGTTTCGGCAGCGACCATATCACAACATCTCAAGACAACAGGAAAGGTGTAATGTTGGAAAGATTGTCCCACATCAACTGGATGAAATGCTCCATGACAGTTCCAGCTGTCAAAGCTTACAGAATTTCAATGTTGTCTTTGTAGCTTCCTTACTGTTCACTTTGCATTTCTCTTCCAGATTATAGTCTTTTCAACCATGTTAGACTGCATATCCGTAATACAATGTTCAATAATAGAGCAGCCGTAATTCGTGCTTGTACTGAATTTGTGACCACTAAACCTAAATAGCCTTATAGAGATTGGATATTATCATTCGAGGATCGCTGGAAAAAATGTTTTTAGATTCATATTTTAATTAAATATTTGTTTTTGTTGTTGTTTATATTATCCTCCATCTGACTATTAAAAAACTACATTTCTTAACAAACATATATATATATATATATATATATATATTCGAGGTGCTAAACATAGGTCATTATTTGTATTAAATCTCTATTAAGAGCAATTCTAAATAATGAAAAGAAACATCATACGAATCTTACTGTCTGTTTATTGTAGTTATTTACTAAGCGTAGTTTAGTTTGCGTACAAGGCCACATGTGTGTGCCGCCCAGTAAGGATTAAACTCACTACTCGGTAGTAAAGATATGCAATACTTTGGTAACTATTAAAGGGCCACCAGTTTCTTGTGTTTTCCCTGTCTATACAACTCCACATAAAATGTTCGGCTTTGTCTATTATTATTTGGCTGGTTATAATGACAAGTCAAGACTAGATGTATAATTACAGCATCGCTTTGTGTATTTTGTTGTTGAGGTCTTTGAATGAATTGCCTTAGAATCATGGAGCAAAATCCTATAACCAGAATTCAAGGGGGAAATTAGGCACGAAATGAAAGAATAATTGATAAAAATGAGGTTCCTTATTTGCTGATGGGGTGATTTTGAGTGATGTGTGAAATGTTCAGCGAGTCACGGGAAACGCTGGGTAAGTTAACAGATTAAAACACAGATCTTTCAAGTTTCTCCGACATTCTGAGTAGCACCTCTTATATATGGAATATGGACGTGTGTATGTTTGTGTGTGTGTTTGAGTGTGTATGTGTGTGCGCGCGCGTGTCTGTGGGGGGGTGTAAGAGAAAGACTGAGAAAAATTAAACTTTGGATCTATTAGATTCGATTTTGTTGGTGGACATTTTAGGATTGAAGCATATTATAAATGTGAAAAGCAATGAGCTTCAGCTTTAAAATTATATACTATATTTGATGCGACAGTTGAATAAGGAAGGCACCCAAGAAAATCCCTTTGTTCATTCAGGAAAAAAAAGAATTCCGTATGATTTGCCCTCGAAGTCTTTAACAACGCAGTTCTAATTTCAGCCATTTTCACAAAGGTGACTACAATATCAGCTACAAAATAACGGAAAAATAAATATATGAAGAGTGTAGGTCCAAAACGCGATAAGCGCCATTCAGAAATAAAATGTGTTTAATTAAATTAAAAATCAAATTCGGGATTTGAATTTTTCTTTTTATTACAACCTTTTTATTTATATGCAATTCATAAGGTTTTAATAAAAAAACAATTCAAATCCAGAATTTGATTTTTAATTTAATTAAGCACATTTTATTTTTAAATAGCGCTTAGCGCGTTTTGAAACCACACTCTTCATATATACATAGCGGGGGGGGGGGTGGAGACGAAAGAAAAACATACGGACAGGCTCTATATCAAGAGGCAATGAGAGAAAATTGAAAGGCAGTTAAGGGTGGAAAGGCATGAACTTTACAATACATTAGAATTATTTATGGCGAGATAGAGCAAAAGAAAGATTAAAGAGTGGATGCAGTAGAAAATATTTGAGCATTCCTTATGCCTTTATTCGCATATAAAACTACTCCATTTAGTTAAAACATGGACGGGAAACGAAGGTTGGAAAGGATAATGAATCGAATGAGAAGATACAAGTAAAAGGTGAGAGCAGAGGCATGAGATAATTGAGAATGCCAACGGGTCTAGCTAGTTAATAATACAAAATAAAATGTCTTATAAAATCCTGCCAGTGTCTGTCTTTGAAAATACTGTTCCTCGGCTTAACATGGAAAGAGTGTGGTCCATCTGTCAAATAGCTATTGTGAAGAGCCACACCTGCCTCTGCGAGGCGTTCTTTTAATTTTTTTTATGTGCGTTGTGGTGCTGTTCTCGGGATTTTTCTGTTATCTCAAACAAAAAAAAGCGAAGAACCTTACCAACACTCTGATCTAATCAGATGGTCTAGGCACTGAAATATGACGTTACAATTTATGATCAAAATGTAGGCCTGATAAGCGAAACAAATGTTTCGTATTAAAAAACGGCCCTTCACATTATTTCGCGTTAAATGGTACCAGCAGCATTGGTTAATATCTGACCTAACCTATTTGAAAATCATCATCATCAGCCATCATAAGTCTCCTGCTGGACAAATGCCTTTCCCATCTCCTTCCATGACGACCTCGATAGTGTTAAACCCTGCCATGTCTTACCGGCACACCTTTCTATCTCAAGTGATAGGCAGGCGGCCATCTTACCTACTGAGCCAAACTGACTTATATCTATAAAAATGTATGTTACAAGGGCTTATTTCATTTTAATAATAAATACATTTATACTAAAATATACGTTTTTATAATGTTTCATTTATTCTATATACAATACAAACGTTTCAGTAATCATCTTCAGCCATGCTTGTTGTCAAACTCCAGTACAAAGTATGGAGTTGATTTTTTTTTCCTACCGTAACAAGAGCAAGAACTAAATTAGTTAGAGTAGAGTTTGACCCTGCATCAGCCAGCCTTACAAATGCAGAGCAGACACTTACTGACACGAATGCTGGATCAAACATTGCAAAACCCAGTGTTTAATCAGCATGTTTCGCTATCGCCAAAAATATGTATTCTGTGAATACCGAAAATAACTACGGTCATATCAAGTAAGCATCAATAAAGAAACACCCACAACTTGCCTACGTATGTTTAGATTCAAATGCAATCGGCGCTAAAATACAAGCACCATTATTGTTTCATTTCCCGCCCTACTTCCAAATTTGTTTGTGTCACTATGCATGTAATTATTAGACTGGATAATAAATTGCATCCGTGACATCACGTGTTAGATATACAGCTAATCTATATACAGGTTTCCTCCACTATCCAAAAGAAGAGCGTTTCAATGAAAAAAACAAACTTTCGTAGACCGAAATGGCGAAAAACAAAGAGGCAATTACCATTGATTTATATGAGAAAACAAATGTTGATGATTGTATGCTTGGCTGAGTCGTTTGAGGTTGAGCTGGTGGGAGGTACAGGAGAGTGAGCGTTACAAACGCTGAACGATATTTTACTTTCCACCTTTTTGTAAAAGTGAACACGTTGCGTAAGGCTAACTTTAGAAAACCGGTGGATATACATAGATATGAGTGTGTGTACGTATTGTAAAGGGTGTTCCAAAAAAAAAACAGGGAACTTAAAAATCTGCTGATAGTGCTAATGAATGACACTCAAATTAACATAATATTTAATACAAATGACACAAATCAAATCTCTTATCAATTCTCAAACAAATATGGCCCAGGTCAAAGTGATATAACCACACACTGCATTAAACCAACTGCTGGAAGTGTGAGCCGTTGGCATGTAAACATAATTGGACGCGACGTTGCATGTCACGAAAGACACGCTCAAGCTCATCAGGCTGGATGTCTTCAATAATGCTTGTTATTTTGCGTTTCAGTTCTTCCGTGATCTAACGATTGTTACATACACCGATTCTTTAAACTTGCGCCATAGATTTAAGTTGATGCACTGCTAGGTGAGATGATGTCATTGATATCCAAGTTTCTTGATATCCAATTTTCTTGAGACAAACGTCTTAGGGACGTTTTGGACTCCTCGGCAACGTGTTGCTAACACCCGGTCCCTGTTTTTAAACTTATCCAGGAGAGTAGATACACGATTTCGATGCAGCAAACGTTCTGCGCCAAACGTTTTTTGTTAATAATTCTGGTACTTCTTTTGTGAATTTTCCATTGTTTTTCAGAACATTTAAAAAAAGAAGAATTCGTTATTACCAAGTAAACACCATTTTGAATGCTTTGAATCAGTTTCTACGATAACGAATAAACAGAACTATCGGAGATACTCGGGGCTTATTCTATATTTCCGATCGAGCTGTTGATGGTTAAAAAGTACTCAAAGTTAATAAAATTGGGTAACAATACTTCATATAATAATAATATTAACGTTAGTGACTATATATGATCACCTGATGACCCGTCAGTCACATGCAAATATTGTAGCCACAAATACAACATAATACGCGCCATTGTGGTCTGCAAACTTTGCAAAGTTCAATTGTGCTTGAACAAAGACAGAAACGGTTTTGAGGCATACCACACCCCATTAAATTAGCCTGTTTTTGACCCGCACAATAACATTTAAAATTCAACCCGGAGGTGTTATTCTTTTGTTAATATCAATTCTTTTGTATCTATTCATTATGATCAATGTTATTCTTTAATTCTATGTTTTATTTAACTTTCTACTTTATTTTGTATTTCTTTAATATTTATATATATAGATCATTTCATCAGAGGGGGTTTTGCCCCCATAAACAAAAATATTTCAGAAAACGAATATGCATTTTATATGATACTACTAATAATATTATTTATATTTACATATTTCGTTAGGTTTTGTCTGGTCTCCTGTTCACATGATTGTAGCATGTGTTAGTGTACTGTTTCTTTTGGAACACCGTGTATGTACGAACTTGTGCTAAACCGTAACAGAGATACCATTAAATAAGTACACAAGTCTCTAGAGTTTTGAGCGTTTGGTTTTGGTTCTATTTACGGTGCCAATGTTTTTTATTTTACCTGCCACGAGTCGCCTTTTCTGTTCTAAGCGAAGTCAGTTTTTGTCCGCTCGAAAATTGCGAATGTTTATCCCGATCTGACAGGAAGCGTCAACACATATTGATCAAAGCAGTCATTTTGTTTTCTTCTTCCAGTGGGAAGATAAAACTTCTAATTATATTTTGGTTATTAATCTTTGAAAATTGCGTTCCCAACATTTCCGTCTCTGGGGTTCGTTGCAGAAGTTAAGAAGTCACAATTAGTTGACGGTTTATAAATATTTTACGACAAGAGAAGAATTAATAGCAATGAGGGCAATGTATAGTCAAGAATAGCTCGATTGTGCTGGTAGGTTGATAGATGGATAGGAAGATAGATATGCATAGACATAGAGGTTTAGGTGTATAGATATCCAAAAGAAAGAAAAAAAGTATTTTGATTGATTCGAGGCAAGTTCAGCGGTTCTGTGATTCAGAAATTGATTTCGATTCTCAAAGTCCCAGAGGGATGGGTAACAGTTATATTTTTAACTCCGTCATTTAATCATGGATTAGAACTACTTTTAGTTAATAGATTGTATATAAAGCGACATGTAAATAACATTTCTCTTCGTTCAGCGTTATTCAATTCCATTTTCAGCACACATCCTCCCACCCCCAAGAGAAGTTTTCATTGATTTTACTATTACAATACATTGCTATCATCCAGAAAACCATGTCCACACCCAACGTCGATCATAGTCATCATTATTATTATCACTACCAACAGCATCATGATTCACAACGGTTTTGAAGCATTAAAACCTTTCAATTTCTAAGCAACTCAAACCATACTTTTTTATACTTAAATTCTGAATATTCCATAGTATATATTTCTGTATATGGAGATGCTGAGTGGCCTAACTGAACAGGGCAGAAAACGGAATGGGCGTTCCGAGTTCATATTCAGGCTGAGGTAGTTTGTGATCACTTCACACTAATGCCCTTAAGAAAGGCATGGATCCATTTCCCGGAGCTCAGATATAGTTAAAATAGTAGGTCAGATGGAGCTTTTTAGCCCTGTAAGAGAGTATATCTAAGAGAAGGCTACTCGGACAACAAAGAAAACTACGGCTTGGCCATCTTGGTTCCCCGACTTACTGAAGAAGGACATCGAATTTAAAGAGTGGACTGTGAGCGCGTTGATATCCACTTTAAAGTAGGTAGGGGGAGAGTCCTTCCCTAATCCTCGCATGCCAAAAACATATACTTCTATATCTTGTGTGCAGTTCTTTGCTCTACACTTATTTCCATAATCCTATTCCGTCTTCCTACGTCCAACGGCATTCCTCTTTTTTTGCTTCGTGATATTTGCATCTTTGCTCACATTTCTGCCTTGACTTAATGTCGTAATATATCTGTGTGTGCGTCAAGTATGCCCTGTGCCTTGGCATTTAACTGAACTCCATCCTTAATTACAACTGACACTCTTTACTCAGGACCTCTTGGTGCCCAATGGAGGGACTCTCTTGGACACCAAAAGGTCCTGAGTAAAGAGCTAGGCAGCGAAATATGTACTCTGCTTATTGCACGCTAGATACATGTGAACACGCGCTACGTAGACCCCAGCTGATTTATGGTTAGTTTTGACCTTTGAGAATATAACACGCTTCCTCCTTTCTCCCGCTCGTCAGATCTTTGTGATTTTGGTGAGTTCAACATCCTTTAACAAAACGACGTTCTTTTGCCTTGGATTTGATTCGTGTTCACATCTACACATGAATAACTCTCGCAAAAAGAACGATACAGCTTATTACGAAAATTAACGGTGGACGTGGTAACGACTAATTGATCAACTGTATTGATGTATGTAATTGGAAGTAATGTATTGTACTGTGTGCAAACCTACTATCTTTATGACCTTTTGGTGGGGCTTTATCGTTATATAACGATAACGTCCCCCAAAAGGTCATAAATATAGTAGGTGAGATTCTAGAAGAGGTCGATGAATATATCTACCTAGGCCAGGTAATAAAGCTAGAGAAAGACCATGACTGCGAAATAAAACGACGCATAACGATAGGTTGGAAAACATTTAGTATGAATAGAGACATTCTAAAGAGCACCTTGCCAATGTGCTTAAAGCGTAAAGCATACAACGGCTGCATAATACCAGCCATGACTTATATTATGGATGCGAAGCATGGAAATTAACCAAACGAGCTGAGAACCAACTCAGAATAGCACATAGTGCCATGGAAAGAGCAATGCTAGGGATAACTCTAAGAGATAGAAAAGGATCAACATGGATCAGAGAGAGGACTAGAGTGAAGGATATTATACTACTAATTAAGCAGCCACATTGGAGATAGGCTGGCCATCTAGCAAGAAGAGATGACAACAGATGGGGGTAAAGGCTAACCGATTGGGACAGTAGACGCAGTAGGAAAATACCAGACAGGAGATAGAAAGGTTTGCCGGTAAGACTTGGCAGAGGTTAGCACAAGATAGGTTACGATGGGAAAGGCCTTTGTCCAGCAGTGGACTTATAAACTTGGATCTGACGTCGTTACAAAAGCTATGAATTAAGTCTCGCTATATTCATTAATCTCACTTTCAGCCATAAGAGACCCACGCAGAAGCTTTAGCATCAAATGGAATGATTGTATTTCAAATGAAGAGGTCAGAGACAGATCATAAGAGATCTCCGTGTCAACCATCATTTACAGGCAGCGCCCCCGTTGATTGGGGCATGTCTTGAGGCTCCTCGCAACAAGACCTGCAAAATCGATCTATTAAATGGATGCAGGCAGGCCAGAGAAAGAGAGGACGACCCAAGATGAGCTGTGGACAGACAGTGGAGAGGGACCCCCGATGGGTCAGCAGAAGGTGGAACGATACCAGCAGACCGGTTGAGTATCGTACACGGTAGAGAGACTTGATTGCTTCGTGTGTCACTCGACGCGGTAGCAATTGAGTTTCAGTCTAAGTTAATTCCAACT
Source organism: Architeuthis dux (assembly GCA_006491835.1). Taxonomy (NCBI): domain Eukaryota; kingdom Metazoa; phylum Mollusca; class Cephalopoda; order Oegopsida; family Architeuthidae; genus Architeuthis; species Architeuthis dux. The sequence goes on from VCCN01002048.1 coordinate 3,148,252, forward strand.
ATCACATATATAGCATCCGGTAAGAAGTAAGAGTCAAGCGGATTTAACTTATGAATCAATTTTACTTGTGAATCAGTTTCTCCAGACGGGATTTTTACAGATTGCTCTACGAAAAGTGCCTAATCACTGCGTCACTATACAATACGTGGCCCAGTTCTTGAATTCCTAGTGTTTATTGTTATATTTACAAAGGACCTGGTTTTGTGCACTCCATTTAGCTCAGCGCTTATGCACCCATGAGTGTCCCCAGTGCGATGATATATATATTGCATATAGCAACTGTTATTGTGTAAATGTTTCTTTCTGTGTTGGCGAACAGGCAGAACATTTCCACTGACGTATAGTTACAGGTGTTTTACTTTGCATCATACGTTTTACTTTACATTACTTAATATTTTATTCTCACTATTGTCTCAATCTTTCGTCATGTTCAATACAGTCAATTCGCCAGTCTTAAACTTC
>VCCN01002048.1:3287941-3301700 GCA_006491835.1 Architeuthis dux
AATGCTTTCCAACCTATCGTTACGCGTCGTTTTGTTTCGCTGCCATGGTCTTTCGCTGCCATGGTCTTTCTCTAACTTTATTACCTGCCATAGGTAGATGTATTCATCAACCGCTTCTAGAGCCTCTCCTTCTATCTTGATGACCTTTTTGAGGTCTTTATCGTTGAACATTACTTTTGTCTTTGTTATGACGTCGGAAGCAAATGAAGAATTACAAAACATATTAACTGTTATAAATAGGGAAAGTAAAACAGTACACTTAAAGATGAATTTTGTATTATCGAAGCCTAAAAAGAAAAGAAAAAAGATTAAATTTCATTTTTTTCCCTGACCGACGAGAAACTCAATTGGTGGTGTTAGTATGAGGTCAAATTTTATCAGCAATCTGATCTTGAAGAATAAAAGCATTTCAACCTTTCTCCCGTCAGACTTGTATATGTTTAGTTTGGTTCCAGATCAGTCAAGTTATCAGATTGGTGCAGCTTTTCAAATCATGAACGTTAGCTTTTGGTAGGGACTAACAACAAAGTCCTAGATTTTTGAAAGGTTCTAGCTTTTGTTTTCGTCCAGCTAAAACCCTGGAGAATTTCTTTTACTATGAGCCCGAGATTTCTTTTCCTGGAAAGTGGAAGAGAAAGTGGGAGATACATTTAGCAGGAGTGATTCTACTGCACTTCGTCTCGAAAAATATTAGTTCCTTCCGTAACAATCGGAAACCGAAGCGATCGTCATTATAATCATCACGCAACACTTGGCAGGTAAGCCTGTTACATCAGTTTGAGTTATCGACACAGAACAAAAAGAATGCATAGATCACAGACATCGACTGCCAAATAAATTTATGAGAATCGGGACTATACTTTTGAGGGTGTAATGCAACGGAAGCAAATATATGGTTTGCTGAAAAACCAACAGGCGTATAAAACATAAGACATTTTACATTAGCGCTTTGGCATAGCGTAATGGTTAGTGAGCTAGCGATTGTCTACTGTCGAGTCTGTTCGATCCTCCTTTGGTACGCCATCCATGTGGCCTTATGCCAGACTAAGACACGTTTAGTAAATACCTTTAATATTTTAAAATTATTTAAGTACGAATTAGATCTCTGGTATATTTTAAGAAAAAAATATTACCAATTACATTTTAAAAATGAAAGAAAATATTAAACTCCGTAATTCGTAGACATTTACTAATGTCGCATAACCGCCGTGAGGGAAAGAGATGTTGAGAGAGGGAGCAGAAGAGATAGTTTCAGAGAAAGAGAGAGAGACGATCATTTCTTCCGGGGATGCGGGCTGCGATGATTATGATGACTCTCTGTCCGGGTCTGCTGACGGGAGCTGATCTCTCTGATCTCTCTGGGGGAAGGAAATTCATTTCGGACAAAAACTCTCCCACGTGTGTGGAGAGAAAAGACGACAACATTCACGGATCTTCAATTTCTAATCTGGGGTTTTATTTCCGCATATGCAGGTTAATTTCTGGGCTGGTCTGCGGATTCCATCGAGGTACGGAAATTCTGTTGCCTTTGGTTTTCTAAAAGAGTTTTTTTTAGAGCTACTACTACGAAAATCAAGATAGTAACTGCCTCTTGCACAAGAAGCCATTTCGTCTCTGACCTGTCGCTCCGGATTCAAATCTCCCACTGGTCACTGCTTCTAACCGGCTCTCACCCCACCCTGATGGGCTGGGACGCCGTCTCATGTCTTGATCCCAACTCTTGTAATCGTTTCAATCTAGACCCTTATAAATACTTCAACGGTTTCTGGTAACCCGATCTCTCCAGTTGGTCACGTAGGCAGTTTAACACAGATTTCAAATCTGACCAGCTTCCAACGGCTACCGGTAACATGATCTGGGTGTATCTCGTTACACTAAGGCGTAACAAATCAGCATTCACAATCCTGGCATTTGAGCTGGGATCGCGTGGCAATCTCTGGTACCGATGCGAAATGTATAAGCTTTTAACTCACGGAGCAGGCGATTGAGTACGTTGCCATTTATTTGTTTATACGTAGAACTTGTCGAAATGTAATTTTCTTTAAAACGAATACAGGTTTCCTCCACTAACCGAGAGTGGAGCATTCCTATAAAACATGTCGTAAGCCGAAATGGCGTAAAGCGAAGAAGCAATTGCTATTAATTTGAAGGAAAATATTTTAACTTTCCCAGACCTTAAAAGTGAGGATGATGGTGCTTTAGGCTAAGCCATCGGAGATGGGGTGGTGAGATGTACAAGAGAGAGAAAGAGGGTGCGTGTTGCCTCTACAACGGCTCGCTGCAATACAAACGCAGAATGTTATTGTCGCTTTTCGCCTTGGCTTGCCTGTACTAGTGTTATTTGTCACAAATTTGCCGTTCCATTCTCATATCTTTCCAGTATTTTTTTAAATACTGAATTAACTACACAGCAAACAGAAAAAAGACAGCCTTGATTTTCATTGGAATGTTTTTTTGTTGTTCCTGTTTGTGTTTTCGGGAGAATTCAAAGACGTCAGTCTCGTTTGCAACTATATCTAGACCAAGATAGTTGAATTGTGCGTGTGTAAAATAAATAAGTCCCTGGTTGAAACGTGAGAAATGTTATGAAAGTTGTTTCTGAGTTTAGTTGTCGTATTTCTTATGGAAGGAGAATCGCCACGTTTGGAAAGATAAAATCAACATCTGTTCACAAATATCCAAGATAAACTTGAAGTGTTACAACATACATAAGAGGCATTAGATTATTTTTGTCAAAGAAATCTACGCTTATCCTAACTGGAAAATGGTGGTTTTGATTACTTGATTGCCAAGATGGCGATTTCGTTTGATCGTATGAAAATCTACCCATAAATTACCCGTTATTGATTTTGAAAAGTTAAATCAGATACTCTCGATTTTCCTTAATTACTTTATAATTGAAGTATTGTGCTTTCATTGTTCATTTAAACAACTTTGAAGTTACGATGCGTATGAGAGTTAGAACGAATGTATATCGAACACAACCAATTTACATACACATAATAAGATTTGTGATTAGATTTCTTATTAATATATGTTGAACGAATACCACTTTACTTTGGGACGTGTGTAAGTAGAAACCCACTATACATTTTGTGTGAGACGTTAACACTAACGACTACATTAATATCTTAAAGTGTATTTAACTCCCCGATGAGGACAATTTTCCAACATTATTTCGATCAATATCAACATCATTGTTGTAAAATTATAGAACATAATAAGTCTGGCTTTGTTGACATTTGTTCAATTATAACCAGCGTAATTTGCCCTTTCTATGCAAACATACCGGCAACATGGAGGGAGAGGGGATGAGAGAAGGACATGGACTCAACATATTTGCTTTGATGCACGGAAGAAGTCGCATCAGACGTGTTTTGATTACTCCCCTTTGAAAAATGGACGACGAAATTCGGGACACGTAAACAAAAGAACATTCCGTTAGATTTTCCTGTTTCCCCATCCCTTTTTTTTATTTTAATTTTAACGATCAATTGTTGGTTAGAGAAAAATAACCCGAAGGAAAAACAAAGAGCACTTTTAGTCAATTGAAATATGTCGAAAAGTTCGTAGAACAGCCAGTGATCTTATTTAGTCTAGTGTCGATGTCGGAAATTACAACTCCGTTCCATTTAGTTATGGTTGAGATGTTTTGCTTTATTCAGAATGTTGGTTGGCGGGACAATGAGAGGTCGAAGGAAGCTTGTAGTTTATACTTCAGTCAAACAAGGAACACAATTCTTCAAACAACTTCCGATCGCACTAGAAGGAGTAGTGTATGAACACACGCACACACTCCCTCTTCGTCTGAATTTCTAGCAGTCTTACTTGTGAACGGCCATGTCAAAGACTCATAATACTGACTTCTACTTCAGTCACTAGATTACGTGCTTTACCTTCATTCGATCACGTGTATCACTGAAGTTTTCCTTTGATCACCCCACTATGAAATTATGTGGCCAAGTCACGTTGTTGCATTATGCTGTAAAAACTTTGGCCTCTAAATTATCACTAAGTCTTCAATAAAAACAAAGATAGAGAACACATTTTTTTACAAAATAAATGAATAGGTATTAGCTGGATAGAACCAACCTTCGTACAATGCTACATTTATTGAACTTTTCATTTGGATAGAACTCACTACCAATGGCTTGAGAGATGAGGGCGATAATCATTGCTCTGCCAATATAACCTTTGTTAATATATATTATAAAATCTAGATTTGGCACAAGGCTAAATTTCTCGAGCACTTTGGAGTTATTCACTAAAGTTAGCTACACTACAGTAGTATATTTGGGGTGATGACCTGGAAACCTGTAAAACGGGAAAGTCCCACTCCCTGGACAATTTCCCATATATAGCTCGCCTTTCTTTGCTAAACTTTCACGCACCTCTTAAGTTGATAGTTATCGTCCTGGGTTCGCTACAATTCTACATTGGAGTAGCCTGTGAATAGTAACCTGGGAATTTTGTGAATTCTAAATGAGGACCAAGAGCTTTTTTAAATTTAAATTCTGCATAACGTATGTTCTTTGACTTGGCTATATGCTATTTTTATATGCCTTGCCATAGTGCAATGGTTAGCAAGCTAGGCTCGCAGATCATTACTACTGAGTAGTGAATTTAATCGTCACTGGGCGCTACATATTTGTTGCCTTGGGTCAAACTGAGCTGAGTAAATAACCACAATTGAGACCCTCGTTGTACGGTAGTGGTTAGCAAGATAACCGACTAGATTATTACTACTGTAGTCAGTTCAATCCTCATTGTGTAATCCACACCTTTGGCCATGTGCCTAAGGTTAGCAGCAATCTATAATTAACCGAAATTATCCAAGATAAAGGGAGAAAGGGAACCTCACCGTCGGGTACATTTTAAGAAGCTGCTATCTCAGACTATTACAATTGATTTTAACTGGGTAACCCATAGTTGCGGCCTTGTGCTCAACTAACCTACGGTAGTGGTTTCCTCTTTATCCAGCCATTTAATATTAACGAGAAACTAGTCTACCTAGGGCAATTACACTTCAGTCCCCTTCAAAGTACTCCCCCTTGAGACCGTAAACACGTATCCCAGCGTCCCTTCCATTTTTTCAAAAGAGTCTGCAAAGTCTTCTTTCGGGATCGCCATCAGCTGCCTCGTGATGTTTTCCTTAGACTCGTACATTGTCTGGAAACGGCGATCTTTGCCTTGGGACAGGGTCATAATGTGAGTCAAATCTGAACTGCAGGGGGACTGACAGACCTGGGAAATGCGATCGTTTGCCAAAAGACCCTTGATGCATATTCACTGATCTACTTGTCGGTCTTTGTGAATGGGTCGGTCGAACAGTACACAATAGGTTTCATTCTCAATTGGTGCCAAGTTACATCAATGCCGCGCTACTATTCCTCGAGATATTCAAAATGGCTAAATATTTTCCACGTCGAGACGTTACGTATTTCACACCGTCACAAGTATTCAGTGTTCGAGCCCAAGTAAAAGGCCATGATATCTAATGTTCATTTTCAAAGGCGCTTCCCATTTGGTAGCTTGTTGCAACACAATCTTCTAACTTCTAGTATCTCTTATTTGAACGTATATTAAACTACGTTAAACTTTTTAATAATAGCGTCTGCTTCTTGCCCAGTGTCGTATATTTGCCCTTGGCTCTTGTATACGTTGTTTAAGCCTAGATAAATTACCTGAGTTCCGAATGCTCATTTCAAGAGGGGAATATTCATTCTACATGGAAGATTGCTGTAATTTAACCATTCTACCTGCTATTTGGCTCTGTGCTAGAGTAACCTACACCTGGTATGTATCTATATACCTACACATCTATATGTGAATATCTATATACCTAGTATGTACAGATATCTGGTTGTGTCTCTGGCTGCAGCTTTAGGGATAAATAATCTAGTCTTTCGTTTTGGGCTATGTAATTTTCTCACTTCGTCTTTTACATGACGTTGCCATTTCTGAAGGACAGTTATTAAAATGAGCGTATCCCTTCTGGTCGGCAAATCAGTGCTATCGTCATTTTAGTCTGGAATCTGGTAGTCCCCTCATCGATACTTGATATCCCGTTAGATACATAAAGTTGTTCCATTGATATCAAATTGTTCAGAGCCAAAGGATGTTTATTATCGTTTTTGCTACGCTACTCCTTAAGTGTAACATAGCAAAAATATATTTCTGTCAGTATTCCAGTTCAAACGTATATCCTTATCTTTGTTGTTTTTTATGTTTTTCTCTGCCTTTTTCAGGCGCATGTTACATCAGGTATTCCTTGTCTGTAGTCCTGTGATTTATTTTATGATTATAAACACTTCCTTGAATGGGGTTCTCCGTGTCAGTATGAAAGATTGATCTGTCAATTGTGCCAGTTGAGGGTGTGGGTAAGGCCATTAAAAAATCTGAATGCAATTCATGGATAGCATGACACTACTAAAGTAGCCCCTAATCGCATCAGCCTAGAATTTGCAATGAAGGCTACAGAAATGAGAATAATGGTCGGGATAATTCACGCAATAACGACAATGCCTCTTCTCAGAACTTTAGACAGCCTCTTGCACTTATGTCTTTTATGGTGTTTTATGTCACCATAATAAAATTACCATTCCGTAAAAAATATAATTATTCCTTAAGTTGTCTTTATTAAAGTATTTTTGCGGATACAATATTCTTATTTTATCAATGTACAATTAAACTATTATTTTAGTACTGAATTGATGCCGTCTAGTTGAATCAAGCTATTATTCTTTTATTTTCTCTACGCTATTACACATTGTTTAGCTATATGATGCATAGTCGAATCAAAAACACTGCATATTTGGGGATCGTTCTTTGCTCCTTAGTAAAATCTGATCATCTGGATTTGTTGTGTTCGCGTATCTGTCATCAGTTAACTGGCTCTTGATTAAGCCTTCATTAGGTTATATCAGTATCCTGGAAGAAGGGAAGAATTGGGGGTTTGTGTATTAGAACTTCTCTTTATATCTGCGCCTATGAACACACATAAGCCTTAAAACCATGCCACGGGGACATAAGCCTACCCACCAGTTTGCAGCAGACGGTGACATAAGCGAATCACTCAAATGAATGACAAGGGCCTATCATATTTGGAAATAGCTAAAACAGAAAGATTATATTCTATCCTGAAACTGAAAAGTATAGTTAATGTTGTTAATATTTTGATGTGTATTTTAAACATGCTGTTGCTTATTTACTGAAGTACATGCAAACGTTAGACTCAATCTATAAGGGTAAAAGAAGAGAAAAGAATGCGTAAAGGTCGTACATAGAAACATCCACTGAAGTGCAAACAAAGACGGTAAGGGAGTAGATTGGGTGAGACGGAGCAGAAAAAACAGATCAGGGAATTTCATCTTCCTCCCAACTCTCGTGCCCACGTGAGTAGAAATGCCACGTTCTGTTGATTTAATGTTCGATCTATAGCCAAAAAAAAAAAAGAGTGAAAGTTGGTATGAAGAGAAAAACATAGACATCTCTTTTTTTGAATAGATGACTCTGAGTTGCAAAAGGAGGTTTTTGTCATGTGCCTTCAAATAGTTTAGGATAAAATAGTAATGGGGAAAAGGTCGTCACTCGAAAAGGTTTGAATAACCATATGTGATATCAGTAATATTAATAATTAGAGTGCTGTAATAATTCTAGTTAAGTAGACAATAATAATGTTTTGACAGTTGACGCTTTCTTGTACAACTACTACTGGAAATGCCAAATTATTTGACAGACCTGATAGTATGTGTGTTTTTTCCTGTCAGAATAAGCCATTTTGGCCAGTTTTCTCCCGTGTCTTCAACCGATGGCCTTTTTTCTTCCAGATCCAATTGTTCTGGATCTGGTCTCCATTATTAATTCTGGTCAGAAATGCTGTGAATGCCGGTCAAGGGAATATCCAGATTTCTCTCTTTCATTTCCTTCTTGATGGTTCTGAAGCTACACCGTTATCATAAAGTGAGAGAATTCCTTCTGGATGGTTGATAACTGCTCACCTCCTTTAATAGGGGCCATCAAGGCTAAAATAAATGGATTGGATATTGCACGTACATATAAAAAAAGAGAATATCAAACACATTCGTACTATTTAGAAGCTGAATTACTTAGTTCTTCACTTCTTTTTAAACATCGAAAATAAAACATTTAATGAATTATGTTAGTACATATAACTATCGGAACTGAAATTTCTAAACTCTCCACAAAATTAAACTACCTAGAATGCCATGAAACCGAGTCTTGAATGAAAAATAAGCTCTTAAAATGGGAATAGTAGCAAACGAAATTGAACGAACATGTAAAAACTGAAAAATAAAAACAAAGATTGTTTGATCAGGTTGTAATATTTTTTTTAAAAAAACAAAGGAACAAAGCAAATTGGAATTCCTAAATTAGGAAAGGGGAAGATGTGCATTTTTACCCGGTCGGGGTTGTACTTTATTTTACCTGTAAAAATGATTATATGATTTTCGAGCACAGTTCAAACTGCTGCTTCTTAATTATATCAATCTAATCGCACGTTCGATTTTAGCAAACAATAAAATGTGCTTAATTAAGGCGTTAAATTGATTAGAAATATTTAATTATATATTGCATTCTTGTTTCTGTAATTAAAAAAGAAAGAATACAAACGATTATATGAGACCTACACGAAATATTGTAGTATGTGATAGAATCGAAGCTATAACATACTTTCCACATGTATGAGCAATGACGATGTTATGAGCAGAAATATCACTACGATATATATATATATATATATATGTGTGTGTATATGTTTATGTGTGTGTGTATATGTTTATATGTGTGTATATGTTTATATATATGTGTGTGTATATGTTTATATATATATGTGTGTGTGTATATGTTTATGAGCTAGAATATTATGACTATCTGCATAATTAGGTGTCCTCTGGTATCTGGAACTAGGATGTTAACTGCTGATCTTTTAAATGCTGCAAGTTAAGTAGTAGAGGTCCAGCAGGGCGAACTTATTGGTTCAACAAATCCCATAACTCTCATTGGGATTGATATCTAAGGATTGTGGTGGCCAAGGAAACATAGTGAAATATTCTTTATGTTCCTGAAACCAATCCCGTACAACTTGTGCAGTGTAACAGAGCCCACCCCCTGCTGAAAAACGCCACTTCCATCTCAGAAGACTGTTGCTATGAAGGAGTGTACTTAGGTTTCAATAATGTTTAGGTAGGTGTTACGCGGCAAAGTACCTTCCACATGAATGATAGGACCGTGTTCCGGAGCGAAACGTTGGTGGTAATGACTCCGTTCACTTCTTGCATCAACAAGTCTTGGCCGCCCAGTGACATGTCGGCGGTTGGTGATTTTCCCCTCCTCGAACTAGTGAGTCATTCAATTATTTCTTCTTGTCCATAACTGCGGCATCCAACACATCAAAATGAAGTTCTTGAGACCGGCGAACTTGCTTACATGACCCTGACCCTGACCCTGACCTCCGCAGCTGTTGCGAGACAGTAGCTGTCATTCTTGCCACATGTTGCTGGTCATCGTGTTTAGGCCTATCGATCAATGTGAGTATTATTCACTATTGAATTAAGTGCGTTGACAAGGAGTGTAAAAATGTTGAAAGATAAATACTTTGTGTGTGTAATAAATGCCTTTTTATCATTAGCGTTCAGAATTATTTATTTATCTATGTATATGTATGGATATATGTGTGTGTGGTGTGTTTGTGCGTGTGTCCGAGATATTTGAGTCCATTGAATGCAAGGATCTCAGATGCTGATTTTGAAGGCATCCTGACCCTTACCAGTTGGAAGATTGGTTAAAATAAATCTACTGTCTCCCACCCCATTTGTTCTTGTGGCAATCTAAACTGAGATTAGCAAATACCACTTTCACAATGTACACATCGTGACTCAAAAGTTGTTATTACTTTCATCCTAAAAGATACCATATCAGTGTATTTGTAAAATGTAGGATTTCCAAGTCAGCCTCGTGACTCAAAGACTTTCATCCTAAAAGATACCATATCAGTGTATTTGTAAAATGTAGGATTTCCAAGTCAGCCTCGTGACTCAAATACCTATGGCTTTCCGACCAATGCCAGCGGTCAACATTCAATTGCAGGTAAAAGGTAGGATTTTAGATGCCAATTTTAAACGATAGACTTGTAAGATGTGCGTAGCACAATATTCCTACCTCTATTTACTCGTTTAATCATATGCCCTACTATGCTAAGCTTAGTAAATATCAAATATACGATTTTTAATTTGCATGTTATGTGTGTGTTTGTGAGTGTGCATGCGTGTGTGTGTATATATATAGAGAGAAAGAGATAGAGAGAGATAGAGAGAAAGAGAGAGAGATAGAGAGAGAGAGGGAGAGAGTTGCTACCTAAAAGTACAGGGAATTTGAGCGGTGAGTTTGAACCGAATGTAATACGGATATTTGCCGCTGCCCTTTGCAAACAATCCCTTGTGAGATCGCTCTACACATGCCCCAAGGGACTACTTTGAAAAGAACCGTGGAAACTATGTTTTTGAGCAAATTATTTTTTTTTCATTCTCAAATTCCCCTGACTCTTTTGTGTAACATTTCGTCTATCTATCTATCTATCTATCTATCTATTTAATTTCCTTGTGGGCATATTGGTTTTCGAGAATATCCATCAGTCTATATTTCAAGTCAGTTTGGGAACAGTCGTCAGAATCCTCTGTATGTTTCTGCAAATATTTTATCTCTCTTGCTTTCACTCTCCTTATTTTCTACGTCGTTGCACTATAAAACGACAAGTGGAAAATGCGTCCACAATACTTACCAATAACTGGATTGCGCACGCGCAGATCTTTAAGCTGCATTGGAACAAGAACGAAACTTGCTTTAATTCCGGACAACTTGCCTTTGTTCTTTGCTATCAATGTTTACCGAGAAAGTGTCCAGTCGGAAGCCGTAGCGTTATTAACTTGTTATCGTCTATTGAAATGTCCAGCCCAACATCCTGGACACTTTTTGATCGAGTCTGTGCTGCTTCCTAGTGGACAATCGCCAAGAGTGTTCTTAAAAAGGAAAAGAAGAAAAAAGATCGTGGAATAAGGAAAGGAAAGGAATAGAAAAAGAATGGAAAGGTGGGATAGGATATGGTGTGAGGGTCAGGCAATTTGACGTCAGGTATTCGAGCAGCGGGAAGTTCTTCGATAACGCTTCCAATATCCTCTTTCTTATTGCAATCACTTGGATGAACAACGAGCATAATAAGATTACTACCACTAGTACTACTACTGCTACTACTACTACTACTACTACTACTACTACTACTACTACTACTACTACGATAATAATACTAATAATAATAATGATGATTATGATAATAATAATAATAATAATGTTGAAAATAGTGAAACGAAAAGCAATAAGACAAATCCAAGCTACAACATTAAGGGGAGAGAATGGGGGAAGAGCAGAATAAGGAATACGAAGAATACGGTAGTAAAGAAAAGTGAGGAAAGGAGAAGAAAGATCAAAGGAAAGAGAAGAGGAATATATTTCCTTTTAGAAAGACTACGTGGAGGGGAAAAGGAAGGAAGAAATAGAAGAGAGTAAAACAAAATGAAAGTATAAAAATAACGTGAAAAGAAGATAAAGGGGGAATATGAGAGAAGGACAAAAGAAAGAAAGTAAGGGCGTCAAAAGAGGGAAGTCGAGAGGAAAACAAAGAAAGGGAGCAAAAAGAAAAACAGAAAAAGAAAACAGAGAAAATTAGAAGAAAGTGAACAATTGATAGAAGAGAACAGGGGAATGAAAGAAGTGAACGGGAGAAAGATAGAGAAAGAAAACGAAGTCTAAAGGGAAATGAAGAAGGGAGCCAAAAAAATGAAAGACCAAGAGAAGGGAGAAAAATGAACAATTTATATGAGAAACGGGAATAAACAAGAAGGAAGAAGGAAAGAAAGGAAGTAAGAAAGAACGAGAGAAAGAAGAGAAAGGAAGAGAAAGGAAGAAAAATAGAGAGAAAAGACATCAAAAGAGAAAAGTCGAAAGGAAAAGAAGAAAAGAGACAAAGAAAAAATAAGAGAGAAAATAAAACAAGGAGAACATTAACTTTTGATTGAAGAGAAGATAAGAAAAGAAAGTAAGAAAGAATATTTAAATGAAAATCTGATGAAAAAGACGACAAAGAAGAAGTAATGGTCTAAGACATAATTCATAGTATCAATATTCAATCATCAAGGTATTTTCCCTGACATTTTATGACGTTACGCATCCTTTCAAGTAAAGTGTGTATTCCATCATAAAAGAACAATTCATGTTTTGATTCGATGAATTATTCGAGGAACCTATCGATATTCTGAAATTGTTTTCGCCGGTCAGATAAGGAGTGTTGCGAGATATGTAACAGTCTGAAGTTTAAAGGTCTGGTAAATACATCGCATGTATAATAACTTCCCAGCCCAGCTGCGAAGAGCGTTTGCAACGTTGTATTTGCAACAAGAGAACAGGTATTGCCATGTGGAAACTTTGTCCGGAACAAAATAATTTTTCATTCAATGTGTCATTGAAATAAGTCAATTGCTCACTGTAGCGTTGCAGAATCACAGGTTCTAGCGATTTTCTCCAATACATTCGATTTATAGGAAGGTGTGAGTGGTCGAGCGGTTAACGGTATGGAGAATGGGATCGACGAGCCGAGTTCAAACTCTGGCTGCGACAGTTTGCGTTCACTTCTGACCAACGCCCTTGGGAAAAGCATGTATCCATCTTCCCCTACCCGCTACACGTCATGGGCCAACTGGACAGGGCAAGGTCCAAAGCTCTCTCTGTCCTACACTTACTTGGGGAAGGCCTACAAGTTGAGATGTTGAAGGCTGTCCTAGATCAAGCCACAATTTCCTTCGGTTTTGATTCGTGTGATAATTCCATTTTAATCGGCAAACAATGTTAAAAAATGACCTTTGTAGAGCAAGAAGACCAAGACAAGTGTTTGAATGTTGTCAGATGTTTTGTCAAACTACAGTCCAAGGTGGTGTTGACGTTATTTTCCTCCCGTAACAAAAACAATCCTCACCAACTTTAGGGGAGTAATCACTTCAATGTTTATCTATCACATCACGTCAAACCAAACCTATATATAAAATTAACATTTCCCTACCGGGATTTGAAATCACCAATTAGTGATTGTTAGGCGGACATCTTACCAACTGAACCGAACTGACAAATCTTATATATTTACGAATGTATTTATTAAATATACAATACAAAAGTGTCAGTAATCGTCTTCAATTGGAATATGAGTAGGAGTGGAGTTTGACCCTGCAGCAGCCAGGATTGTCCTTGTGTAAGTTTATATGGAGCTCATATTCTTCGCTTCAGAGCTTCAGATGTGTTTCTTAAATGAAGACATGCTGCTAAGAGCTGAGTAAATGTCAGACACACTTCTAAATATTTTGCTAGTGTTATGACGGCGCTGAGAACTTTTGCATCAAGCTAATAATAAAAATGGTGTTCAAGAGAGACCAACTAGACAAGGTTGATTATCATTACTCCAGCACTTTTAAGTACCGTAACAACAGAGATTATTCTGCCATGTCCTCTATAGTATAGTGGTGAGTATCCCGGTTTGTCACGCGGTAGGCTGATTTCTTACACTCTCTCATAGAGGCCTGATCAATATTATTCATTTTCTTTAGTTGTGTATAAAAAACACATATTCACATACACACGCACACATGCACAATCGCATATATAGATAGATAGATATATAGATAGATAGATAGATAGA
>VCCN01002048.1:3307968-3318086 GCA_006491835.1 Architeuthis dux
AATACATATTTTGTTAAGAAACTATAGACAATTAATACTATTTTCTTAATTTTTTAATTAATTACTTTTGCTTCCGTACGAAAGAACGTAGATTAGGGTTCAATGCATATAATTATTCCGTTTGGGTCCTATCCTTCTTAATGTATTGAACAATTGATTAATACATTTCCCAGTGAATAATCTCGCTTGCAAACTTTCAATCCAAGACAAACCAGTCACCTTAGATATCCCACAAATGTTTTGACGACAATCTTCATGGATTGCGTGGCAAATCTTTTCAGCATTTCGTCATTTCGGTTTGCTGAAGATCGGTTAGATCGTTGGTGGTCTTCAAGTTACATTTCACCACTTTTGAGACGTGGATATTAATTGTACACGTATGTCTCACTTAAAGCTTCTTCCTTTCAGCAGCAGTTTTCTCCGAAAGAAACTCCACGGCCACTCACTGTTCTTTTTTTTATCGGCCCTCGCGAAAAATCACCAAATGTGCTTATAAACAGCAGAAGAAAGCCGCAATAAACACATCAGTCATTCCAGAACCGCACCCCGTGGCACACTGGCTCAGAATAGTGTCGACTCGTGACACCTAGCGGTGCAATGTGCATCTACGTCGAGTTCGTGTGCCATATTCGAATTTTGTTTCTTGTACCCCCAGTACTTTTACATATGAGAGATAGATAGACAGACAGATAGATAGATATAAGCATTGGGATATGAGAAAGAAAGAAAACAGGATTTCTTAAGATATTCTAAGCACATGTAGAGAAATGAGAAACTGGGTATGTGAGCGTCGGACCTGTGGAAGTTGGAAAGTCAGGTAGAGATAGGTAAATACGTAGGTAGGAAGGAAGGAAGTAAAGAAGATTGAGTATACATTTCCCGAGTTGCAAAAACTAAAACGACGGAAATGTAATTCGATGCCTAGACTTAAGGAGACGGGCCGGCTCTTATCTGCCAAGTGGAACTTTGTATTTGCATTTCAGCCGGTGGAGCCGTCCGAGAAACATACAATATACGATCATAAAGGTCAAACGTTTGCATGTCAATGTTGATGGAGACGTTTCTGGTGAAATGGAATAACTGAATTATGGGAATGAACCATGAGGAAAATAAAGCAAGAAGGAAGACGAGGAAATGTACTGAGAGGAAGATGGAAAAACAAGAGAAACAAACCTGGCTGCTCCACAGTCAAACACTTCTACTTCCTTATAATTCTACTATAGATTTTGAAGGTATTTAAGGATTGTCAGTTTAGTGCAGGTGGTAACACACCAGGCTAGCGATGACTAGGTCATACGTTCAAATCACGGTAGGGGTATAGGGATTTTACATATCGGTTAACTCCTCTAATTTTGGTGAGGATGTTCTTGTGCTTGTTACATAGGATAGTAAAGTCAAATCTCCGTCGTGGAGTTTGACAAAAAGGAAATAGAAGATCAGTTGCAGAACAAAAGAAAAGACAGATCAACGAAAAAGAAGTTTTAAAGAGAAGTAATATGAGATATTTTAAATAATGGATCTCAAAAAAGAAAGGGAACGAGGAAAACAATTGGAAGGAAAGAAACTCGGTAAAGACAACAGAAATGTATTGAAGAAAGAAAATAAAGTAGCAAAAAATGTATGGACAAAAGAAAGGAAATTAGAAGAAATAGAAAAAAGTAAGAATTTGGGGAAAAGAAGGACAGGTCTAGAAACCGACAAGTGACCAATGTCTTTTGGTAGCATGCTGTGTTGGGGGTGATCAATTAAAAATTGAAAAAAGGGGTGATCAATGAATAAGTTACTTCTCTCGCTTTTTGCTGGGCACTAACAAGTCCGAATGTGAATGCTGCCGGACTCAAACTAAAGGACCAATTTAGCATAAACTTACATTGCATATTGAACTCCAAGATATTTAGGGGTGGGGGTGTTTCAAAAAACAAAAAGAAAATATTTTTTCTAGACATAATAATGTGTAAATGTTAAGATTTTCAGCCGTCTAGCTCCAATGGTGTGGCCTGTACACATGTTACATAGATAGCCAACCAGCCATTCTCGCTTAAAAACTGAAGAGACTTATACAGACAGTTTTGTTGACAGTTTTGGTTGACGGTTTCTAATATACGAAGATTCAAGGATGAGACGGAGGAAAAGCTGACCAAAAAGAGAATCGGGCTAAAAGACAGCAGTTTATCTCAACAATGTGAAAAATAATCCTGAAGAATATAGAAACTATTTGAAAATCAAACAGTAAAACGTTGAAAGATGTTAAAAATCGCGGGCTATGTCGTGACTGAGATAGTTGCGCTTTCCCACCGATTCTTGGGATTGGTATTCGAAGAAGGCCTCCTTCCATCTCGGTAGACAATGGAACGACACTGACGTGACCTCTCGACGTCACAAGCCTGGGTAGAACGCATGGAGATCCTGGGATGTTTCCTCAACAGAATCCCCTAAGGCTGAGCGATACGCTTGGCATCAGCTTGGGAAGTCAAAGTTGACATCCAACCGCCTCAACGGGGCTCCTCTCTTTGGTTTGGAAGCAGGGCTGTCCGTCTCCTGCACTGGTTTCCAACCATGGCTAGAGAGCCCAGTCTGCCCTGTATAGGTGGGCGGGTAGACATGGATTCATGCTTTTCCTAAGGGCATAAGTGTGAAGTTAACACACACAGTCTCAGCCGGTGTTAGTTCGGTTCGCCCATTCCATTCTCCGTGCTGCTAACCATTTGGCAACCTTCACCTCCTCTTATTCTCTATTCTAGACGAAGTTAAATGCCATGATTTCGAATGCTTATTTTGAAAGCAGGCAGACCTTTCCCACCTAAAAAAGCTGGCCCAACAAAAACTTCCTACTCTCATTAGGTACTAGTCTAGTTAAAGTCGAGATGTTAGAACGTATACGAAAGAAGTGGGTTTAAGCAAATGAAGCAAACGACGAATTAGTAGTAGGAATATTACAAAGAGAAGAAAAGTGTCTTGAAAAGAATCGAATGAGATGCAAAAACTAAGTAATAAAAGACGAATAAACTGACTGATGTATGGAAATAAAGAAGACTTATTACATCGAAATAAAAAGAAAATTCGAATTATAAGTTGATGGCGAATTGAAATATAAGGAGAAACGGTAAAGTGAATCAAAACACAGCTGTGTGAGAACGAATATATAGAAAATGAAAAAGAAATCAAGAGAAAACATTTAGAGAGGATAACATCAGAAGATGGAATGCTTATTATAAGCATAGGAAAAGTAGGAATATGAGATCTGGAAAGTATCCATCCCTTTGATATCTCGAAAAATAGCCTAACTTGGGAAATGGTGCCTTAGACCCATTCAAAGTACTCTCCTTGGACCTCACACACATATCCCAGCGCCCCTTCCATTTTTCTAAAAAGCCTGCAAAGTTCTCTTTCGGGATCACCGTCAACTGCATGGTCCGACATCTCTCTTTAATCGGCAAAAAGCCAGAGGTTGCCGAGAGCTAAATCTGGACTCTAAGAGGGGTTGGCCGATTCGGTTGATGCTATATTTGCCCCCCCCCCCAAATAATAATGCATGAGACGTTAAAAATGGACAGGATCGTAAGTGTGAATGCAACGGTCACACAGTACACAAGTTCACTCAGTCGTGACTCACTGCCATCTGGGTAACCCCGCAAGAGAGTATGTTTATGCTTGCGCAATCCCATCTGATTGGCCGCCAAGCTACACGAGGCCGCTGAAAAATCTCCCACATATAAATGAATGGTAATTACTTCTTTGGTTTATGCCATTTCAGTTTTCGGGAGGTTTTTATAGGAACGCTCTACTTTCAGGTAGCAGGGGAAACCTGTGAAGATAGATGAATAACTTGATTGATACAAAAATGAGCCCAACCCAATCTTTCTAACACCTCAGATTTGCTATGTAGTACCACCCTAGCCTAAGCTTTGTAAATACAAAAATCAACAATCATTTGCAGAAAAAAAGAAAAAAAAAGACAATTCCAACAAAAAACATCACCAACATCAATAAAAATGGACGAGGATGGGATTACCTTCTAAGGAAGAGAGGACAACGAATATAAAAAGAAAAACGTCGTTATTTTTATTTATTTCATCAAATGAATAATTTCGCTTATTTGCTCCTCTGGCTAAATTCTTCCTCTTAGAAATTCACCTCATCTGGAGAATGTAGGAACTACGTGAATAGACATTGTACCAAGGGCTGAAGATCTGGAGTGAGAGCCTGCGGTTAGCTCCTCTATCACTGAGATCAACTTGTAAACGTAATATACAAGTGGATTCAACACGTCAGGTCATGTAAAGTGAAATAGTTGATCTCTTTGCAAGACGATACCTTAGATTCTCTTGAAAATATTATTTAACATGTTATATATATTCAATTACTTTCCTTAAAGTGTTATAAGGTTGCATACGTTTTTTCTTTCATTTGTGGGAAATCTTTATAATAATGATCGTTGTTCTGTGACTATGTGTGTGGCTATGTATATATGTTACCGTAACCACATCGTAGACAGACCTTTTTCAGGATGCTCTAACTTAGAAAATAAAATAAATCCGTGTGATTTTCACCCGTTATATTGTGTTTTAGTGGGGGGTTTAATTTTCTCTACAATTACAATGCATAACTGGACACAGAGAATCTGTTTGTTCTGATCAGAGATTCTTTTGGAATTTTTTGTTCTGACAACACCTTCTTTAGGAAATTAGTTTGTTTACCTGACTTCAGATTCATGTTGTTATATTGTTACATCGCGATATATATATATATTCTTCAAAAACACGATTTATTTTGGGGTATTCTATTTACGATGTAACTATACTACTGAACAGGGCCCTCTCTTTTCGTCCATCGGGCGAAACTACGGTTCCGATGTATTTCGATTATTTATGTTTATTTCATTGAGAAATCGTTTGTCCTAAACACAATTTCTTTTTTTTTTTGGGGGGGGGTCTATTTGCGATTTAACTTTACTGTTGAACTGGACCCTCACTTTCCGTCTATCGTACGGAACTAAGATTTTGAAGTATTTCGGTTACTTGTCATTACTCCATGGAAGAAATCATTTTCTAAAACTCTAAAAAGATTTTTTAGTTTGGATGATCTACTTCTCAACTGGATCCTCTCTTTCCGTCCATCGTGTGAAATTACGGCTCCGAAGTTTTGCGATTAGTTCCCTTTACTTCATTGGGAAATCATTTTTCCAAAACACGATCGGGGTGGCTCTATTTACAATCTAACTAAGTGTCTATTCAGGTTTAATAGTAAACCAGTTATGTTTGATCACGTAAAAATCGGTTTTATTAAGAGTTGACTCGGTGTTTTTGTACGCTAATCATTTGTTTAATCTGTAGCGCAATATTTTGACATTTTTCTAATCTTAACATCTTTATATCCTGAAATGCTTATCCAACGACCATCTGTTAAACTTCTAAAGAAAGCATTTTTTCTAACACTCTGAGTGTTCTGTTCTGATCTTTTCACTTCTTCTTAAACGATGGCTTACATCGATACTAATGTAAGGTGTTAGTGTTCATACATTAATCATGCCAGAGGTGGCCTACCGCGAACAGGTTAGACAGTACAGTCTCTTAAAAGATGTGCGATCTCTCCTACATAGCATTAATATGGAATCCCAGTTGCTTTATTTTCTCATCTCATACCCCCATGTCATAAGTTCCACATCTATGAAGTATAATTCAATTCATAGCAGTACTTGTTAATACTTTCTTTAAGATGAAAGTGTTACAGTGAAAATGAATTCCAAACCGTAATTGAACTATTTTCATATAATTCAAGGCGTAACATACCACTGACGAATATGCAAAATATATTGTTAAAAGCAGTACTGTGTATTGCTGTAGTCACCTGAATGCATCTATATGTGACGGTAACATAGTACAATGCGCTCCCATTATAGCCTTCGCGTTATTTTGCAGTTCTTCCATATGCATTCAACCAAGTTAGTACGAAGGTTGACTCTATGGTTGACGGTTTTCACGTACGTAATCTGGTACAAGAAGGTCGACAATGTCATCATCATCATCATCATCATCATCATCATCATCATCATCATCATCATCATCATCCGTCATGAGTCCATTGCTGGACAAAGGCCTTTCCATCTCCTTCCATGACGACCTCAATTGTGCTAACCTTTGCCACGTCTTACCGGCAAACCTATTTATCTCATTCCTCCATCTTGAGTCTGGTCGTATAACATTATTTCCTCTTGAGTTATTAAGTTATTATAGGCCGTTCAAAATCACATTAGTTATTTTCCTGGGAGTATGAGACGAGAAAATAAAGCAGTTGACACTTCAATAAATATCTATAATAATTATGTAGCAGGGACCACACACCTCAACTGGCAATGACAGCAGCCGACACTCTAATAAGTAGCTATTAATAGTCCAGTAGGAAGGACCCGCACATCTTAAGGATTGTCCTTCTACCGACCACTGTAGTGCGGTGCTTATCAAACTTATCCCGCATACCAATTTGCTCGTGTAGCGAATTACATCCTCACTAAACGCCCCAGTACTGTGGCCTTGTGACAGACATGTTAAGATAAGTAAACATCTATAGATATGCGCATCTACCGTTGCTCAGTGTTTAGTAAGCTCATCTCGCAGACCAATGCGCTAATGTAATAAATTCGAACCTTCGATACTAGTTGCCCTTTTACTGTGGCCTTAAGCCAGACTTAGCAAATAATTCGTCTATATGGGAGACTGCCTCCATACATTAGATCTTGCGTAAAATTACCCATACTAGTAGGCCTGGCGGTAGATATTTAAATAATTATTTTGCTCCGTGAGATTTGGGAGTTTGGTATGTGTATATGACTTCAGTGTTGAATAAAGAAAGTCAGATCAAGTTAAACAGAAAAGAAGAAGAAAGAGAGGATACAAATGAGATAGGGAAGGAAAGGGAAGAGAACAACAAAGAGTCAGAAAAAGAAAATCGGAAAGATAGAAGGAAAGAAAGAAGATAGGAAAGGAAAAGGCGAAGGAAAAGGAACCTAAAGAAAGAAATGATAGAAAGAAAGAATAAAGCGAGGAAAGAGAAAAAAAAGGAGGAAATAGAAAGAAAGGAGGAAAAAGGTAGGACATAAAAGGATGATCTTGGAGACAACTAAAAGTAAAATTTAAAAAAACACCCAAATTCAAATATAAAGTAGTAATGAAGACAAGTGGAGTGAGGAAAAATAGATGGAGTCTAAGATTAAAATCAATGCCAATTGGCAACCAGGACTAGCCGCTTATCACACGCGCCAAATGTGGCCACGTTCCCACTTATTGCAAAATAGAACATTTCCCACCAGCACCGGAGAATTAAAACTGCCCATTTCGCTTCCAATTACAAAGAAGGTTTCTCCGCGACACAAACTCTCCCGGTACGGCTGATTCTCGGTCGGGAACCCAATAATAGCTTTTGGCGGTTGAAATGCAATTTTGTCTGGCTGAGCTCATCAAACAGGCCAAGGGTTTATTTTGTCGATCTGTTGCTTCGTTTATAATACAAAACTAGAGTTGACTGAAAAGTCCTGGCAGTTAATTTTTTAGTGATGTTTCTGTCAGCCTTTGCTTATCGAGTGCAGTCCATCCACATCTCTCTACAAATCAGGAAAAGGACATGGCGGAAAACATCTTTTAATTTGAAGAGCTGGCAGGTAGGTCTGAATGTAGTTTATTCAAGGAAAAACATACCCAAGTTTGATATTTATAACTTCGGTGATTTGAGAAATATATATTAGCGTCATATTAAAACGAAATAAGACTTAAATGTTTTTCGAATGAATTCATTTCTCTGTCTATTGTTATATTCTTGTGTAACTTCATTACGAAAACGAACGTCAATTCCAAATATATCTGGTTAAATACGACGGACAAGGAATACCGTTTCAACTTTTTGGTTAGTCTTTCTTGTTTACGCACAACGGAACGTATGTCAGGATCCAGTGTATATTGCCCAAACGAAATATTTGACCGAGCGCTTTCGACTGTACATTCAGTAATCTTCGAGTTCGTGAAAAACTGTGGTGTTACTCTTTTGCACTGTGCAAATAGTGTCGAAATTAAATTCGGCGTGAGCTATTGGTTGGTTGAGGTGGCGTCACAGGACGAGTGATAGGCAAGTGCATTCTTTGTTGGGAGGGGGTTGCAGTTGTTGAATACATTTAAGACTCCCTACCCCTGCCAAAAGAAGATTTTGTTGAGGGTTGGGTTTTTTAATTAATTAACTAATAATTCTTCCAGTATCGCAAGCCTTTTTTGAAGTTGATCTGTTTTACTGACGACCTCGAAAATGACTGAATGTACAGTTAAAAGCGTTCGGTCAAATATATCGTTTGGACAATATTTATATACATTGGATTCTGACATACGTTCTCAAGAGAGACTAAGTAAAAAGTTGAAAAGGTATTCCTTGTTCGTCGTATTTAACCAGACATGCATTTATGAATGATTACTGCCTAAATAGACACGCAATTTAACAGCTATGTATTTTCAAAAAGGAAAAGCTACATTTACGTGAGAAATTAAGTACACTTTGAAGAGTACGTGCATTTCAAGTACGGATAATTTCTTTATTTCTTTTACTAAAGTTTAAACATAAATCTATCTATCTATCTGTCTGTCTATGATAGCAGATTATATACATTGTTAGTACTTTTCTTGTCAGTAAAAGCTACTCACTTGATAAAGGAAAGATGTTACATTACTGAGGCGCAAACAATGTGTATACCTGTACACACTTACGCGCGTGCGCACACACACATATATCTGTATAGTATCCGTGTCTGTCTGAAACATTTGTATTGCATGCAACTAACGAAGATTTTGGAATGTATGGCAATCCTTTTATACTTTGGGGCGAATTTGTGTGTGTATGTCTGTGTGTGTGTGGTTAGGTAGATTGACTGAAATCATACACAAGCATATATAGATGAATATAAATGGATACACATTTACATATATAGATACCGCCAAATGTTGCATGGTGAACATGCAGATTTCGAAATACAAAACAAAAACGTTCTTTTTTTTTTCTGAAGAAGGTATCGCTTTTTTAATGATTGGAAAGGTCTATATCTGAGATTGTTTCCTGCATAGGCAGAGAAAGGGAGAGAGAGCGAGGGGGGTTGGAACTGATTAGAAAGAGGTAAGTGAAGTTGATTTCCAATCGACATAACTACTCCTCCTCCTCCTCCTCCTCCTCCTCTTCCTCCTCCCCTACTTCCAAGACTCAGCGGTTGCTTCACATCAAACGCGGTTGTCTCTTTCTCCATTCCCTTTTAAAAATAATTTATTTTCTTTTTCTTCGTCGTAGCCATCTTTTTTCCTGCTTGACTTGACGGCTTCTTCCCCCCCCCCCTTTAGGCAACTAGCGAAAACTATCCCGCTCCCCAAGAACCGGCGTACTGTCCAAAACCGTCTCTCGTCACAGCTAGGGGAGGACTGATCTCTTACGAGTTGAAGATCCTGTATTCCAACGTTTTTTTTTCTCCCAAGATTTCTTTGTTTGGCTCCCCAACTAATCAAAAGAGATATAGGATTATTTCAGAATTAGCCGTTATCTTTGTTGACCTCGGCCAAGAACCCTTCCTTTATTTCTGCGGGTAACTGCTACTACCTTCGATACTAACCCGCCCCCGCGACATCACTCCCTACGATCGGTCTGTCATTTAGTTGGTAGTCTTTGCTTTCTTCTCCTTTCTGCTAATACGAGTAAACTAAAAAGAAAACATTTTCATTTCAGAATAAAAAATTGTTTAAACTTATAATACATACCCACAAGCAACAACTGACTTAAAATCTTGTCGTAGCTATTATTTAACACACACACACACTCACGTAGTCAATATTGTTATGGCCTGTAGCTATAACAATAAGCCATACTTACTCCAGAGAATAATAATAGATTACTAATTCGATAAATATCAAATCAATTAAATAACAAGAAAGGTAATATCTTCATGTAACCAGAGTTATATTAACAAATATATCATTAAACCAAGGCGTGACCCAAGGCAACAGCTTTTAAAAGCATGCGTCCGTTTCTTGAATATTCGTATTTTAAATTTAAACATAGTATACACGCACATAAGAATCTGGAAAATATACTTTTGTAAATAT
>VCCN01002048.1:3759046-3769914 GCA_006491835.1 Architeuthis dux
AGGGGTACAGTCTATTGATGTTTTTGCAGTTGAAGGCACGACCCCATTTACTTAGAAACAAATATTATTTTACGTTCCCAATGTAGATGGTCGTGTTTAAAGAATGAAATTCATTCGTTTTGATTTATATCTTTCTGTCTTTCTTTCTGTTTTCATCGATTGTTTTTTTTTCCTTTTAGTTATTGGTTATCATTTTTCACGCTTTTCATCTCCCCCCTGACTTTCCGTTGAATCGTTTTCCCCTTGAACTCTCCCCTTTCTCTTTATATATATATATTATTAACATTTCTTTTTATTGCTCTTCCTTTTTTTTCTTTATTTGTAGCTTTTAATTCCTCATTCTTTTCCTTCAATCTGTTATTCCTACACTCTGTTCATTTAATCCTTTCATTCCTTTTTATTTTCTTCCTTCTGTCTTTTTATTTCCCTTTTTCTTCTTTCTATCATTTCGTTTTTGTTTTATTCTTCTCTCTATATTTCCTTTCTCTTTTCTTTATTTTGTATGTTTAATCTCTTTTTCTGATATTCGTAGTCTTCCTTTCTCTTCTTTATTCTATATTTTCATTCCTACTTCGTTTTTCTTTTATTCCTCTTCCTTTTCTTCATTCAATCCTTTCGTTCCTCGTTTTTCCTACTATATTTTCCTTCCTCTTCTCTTTTCCTGCCTATATTTTCATTCCTCTTCTCTTAGCTGCTGTCTATCTTTTCCTATTTTCCTCTCTTGTTTTCTATCTTTTTTCTGTTTCTCATTTTTCTGTATAAGTTTTCATTCCATTTTTCTTTGCTTCATTCCCTGTTTTCACTCTTCTTTTTTGTAATATATTATTCCTCTTTGCTTCTTTATTTCTTTTCACACATTTTTCATTAGTTATTTCATTCACGCTTTTTACTGATCACTGCCCAACAAAAGGCAAGAGAAGTAACATATTCATTGATCGCCTGTTTTTAATTGATCCTCCCTACACGACATGCTGCCAAAAGATGTCTGTCGCGTGACGGTTTCTATCGAGTGACTAATCAGACCCGTCCTTTTTCTTAACTTTGATTTCTTGATTTTTTTTTCTTCCCGTCCTTTCTTACTTCCTTTGTTTCCCTTCTCTATCACTTCCGTTATATTGTTATTTTTATAGCTTTAACCTTTATTCACCAAATACTTATCTTCATTTTCCCATATGTCCGTCTTTCTTTCATTCCTGTTCTTCCATAAAATGGGAAAATTGTATCTCTTGCACTATTCATTCCCCCAAACAACTTTTGACATTCGGGTTGTCTAATATGAACCCAGCAGGAAATTTCCTTGCTCGAATCAAATTAAATTCAAGCATTCGATTTTACGAGTCCTTGGCAATATTCACAGAGAAATGGAAACAAAACAGACAAAACTTAGTTACGATATAGTATTTAGTTTTGTATTCCTTTTGTTATAAAATCTGTTCTACCTCTTTCCCTAGGGACGTATATAGAATATTGTCTTCTTTTGAGGAAAACACTCTGAATGATCCAATAAATCCGATAAATTGGTAGGAAGTCCTTTAAAGCTAACTTACCAATACAAATAAAACTGCAGATGTAAGCATATATGCATGTATGACTAACTTATATTCTGTAAGCATTACGGGTGCGCATGTGTATAAGAGGTTACGAGAAAATGAGAGAGAGAGAGAGACACACACACACACACACACACACACACATAGAGATTGAGCGTGTAAATGCTTAGAATATGAAGGGAAAATTAGTCTTTGACACGTAGTATTCCATTATTTTATACATAGAAATATATGTGTGTGTTTGTGTAGATACTTATGTTTTGCGCGTGTGTGTGTGTGTGTGTATTGACCTCCCTTCCACAAAATCTCATTAAAATTCATTGATAACTTTTGGAGATATCGCATTGTGTAAATATAGCTACGATGCAGGGAAGGTGACTGTAGAAAATTCCTGGATCCGCCCCAAAATGTATTGACCACCCTTCCACAAAACTTCATTAGAATTGATTGATAACTTTTGGAAATAAGTGGTTGTGTACATATAGCTACGATACAGGGGACACGTCTTCTCTAGCCCATTGCCCACCCTTCCACAAATTCCACATATCATACGCCTTAATTACAATTGTTATCAACCACTGGCAAAAACAAACATTATAAATTACTGGTCCAAACGAGGCAAAACTGGCAATTGACGAAGATGTCTATACAATCGTTTTCCTTCTTTGTTTAATGGAAACCTTTTTGTTTATATGTTCAAGTCGTTCCTATGTCATTGATATCAGCAATAAAAATAATCTCTTCAATACGGGATATTTGTGAAAAATCTCTTCAATACGGAAGACTTGTGAAAGAGTCTCTCTGGGAGTAAGAAAGAGATTGATCTAACCTCCCCTCTCCGCTCTCTCTCCTCGCCATACTAAATGTGATCTCAAGCTAAAATAAAGTGTATATCTTTTGATCCTCGTGGTTGATCCTCATTTTTTCGACCTTATTTTTCGCAAAGCCAACCGTCATCAGCGACAGCTGCTGCTGATTGAAATAACATGTGAGCTTAACTAGACGATTGCGTTGCCTGTAGGAACTGACAGTTTGATAGTGCATTGGATTGTGCACTGTGTACGTATAGCTACGATGTAGGAGAGTTGACTGTGAAAAATTCCTGGATCCGCCCCTAAATGTACACAGTTCTTCTTTAGGCCATTGCCCATCCATCCACAAAGTTTCATTGAAATTCATTCAGAAATGTAAAAGAGATCATATGGACGGAAAATAAGGTTTTGGTTTAGCATTATAGTTAGATTGTAAATAGAACTCCAATCTAATCCCCCTACTAAAGTGAGTTTTTCAAAACGGTAAGTAAGCGCAATACAATAAGGCACGCCATTTCGGTTGGAATGGCGTTGATAACACGGAATCTGTAAGAAAGAAAGCGGCGCCATATTGACCTGAATAAGAATAAAGAAGAAGAATACATAAAAATACATAGAAAAAAATAGTTTGTTCTCTCTAATGAGCAATCAAACTAATAACTAGACGAATGCGTTTCCTGAAAGAATTGCAAGTTTGATTGCGATGTGTACATATAGCTACGATGTAGGAGAGGTGGCTGTGAAAAAAATCCTGGATCCGGCTCAAAATGTAAACACTTCTTCCTTAGTCCATTGCCCACCGTTCCACAAAATGTCATTGAAATTCATTGAGAGCTTTTGGAGGTATTGTGTTATCTACATATAGCTACGATGACGGGAGGTGACTGTGAAAGATTGCTGGATCCGTCCCAAAATGTATTGACCTCCCTTCCACAATCTCTTTAGAATTCATTGATAACTTATGGAGATATCGCATTGTGTACATATAGCTACGATGCAGGGAAGGTGACCGTGGAAAATTCCTGGATCCGCCCCAAAATGTATTGACCACCCTTCCACAAAACTTCACTAAAATTGATTGATAACTTTTGGAAATAAAGGGTTGTGTACATATAGCTACGATACAGGGGAGGTGACGGAAAATTCCCGGAACCACACCAAAATGTAAGCACTTCGTCCTAAGCCTATCGCCAACCCTTCCAGCAAATTTATTGAGAACTTTTGGAGATATTGTGTTGCGTACATATAGCTACGCTACAGGGGAGTCAAATTGCCCACCCTTCCACAAAGGTTCATTGAAATTCATTGAGGACCTTTGCAGATATTGTGCTGCATAGCTACGCTGCAGGTGAGGTAATTGTGAAAGATTCTTGGTCCATTGCCCATCCTTCCACAAAATTTAATTGAAATTCATTCAGACATTTAAGAGATATCACGTGGACTGAAAGAAATGGTTCGGTTTGGCATTATACTTATATTTAAATAGAACCCCCACCAACTCAAATTTTTCTAAAGTGCATGTAAGCGCAATACTCGACATTGAGGTGCACAATTTATCGCTGGAATGACGTTGATATCTCAAAAACTGTAGGAAGAGAAGCGGCGCCAACATCGGAATAAGAATAAAGAAGAAGTAAAATACATAGAAGAACAATATTTTTTCGACGTCATTTGTCGCAAAGCCAACCGTAGACCGCCCGGAATGACTGAATTTGATTTTCACATGCTGAGGGGTCCCAAATCAGTTAGGCGTCATCCACATAAGATGGGCTCTTTTTTATACGAGATACTACCCAGAGGTTCGGGGAATTTGAACAGCAAGCATATCTCGTCGGACCCTGCTCCTTTATTTGACATCCATGCTGCTTACTTAACGGTCCTAGAATATAAAAACAACCCGAGTGTTGCGGCAAAAAACAACAAAAATAAGATGAAAGAGAAACTTGAAAGCATTCATCATGAAATAGCATTTTTAACACAATGAGAAATACGCAGACTTAATCACCGTTTTTGCTGGACACGTTTCATCCATTACAGATAATGATATACAAAATAGTATTTATTCAAAAATCATTTATTTACATTGAGGATTAGAGAAAGAAGTGTGTCAGACAATAGTTTATAAATACATGATGCCGCAAACTGAGGAGGTAGCTTTTGAAGTACACGTCTAACTAAGTTACTCTATACCCACTAAACCTGTTTTGCTGCTGTTATGTTATTATTATATTCTCTTTAACTATATGAGAGAATACATTTCGATTTACCTCAACATCATATGCTTAAAAATGCCATGCATATTCATTCGAGTGAACAGAAATGTGCCTGTAAGTTTAGTTATCAATATATATGAGTTCGGTATTTCTGAGATGAGGTGTTAGTATTACTGATACTATTGTTCGGACTGAGATCCTCATCTTGGTTGTCATTTTCACAACGTTTCGGCCGATGTACCCTCCGGCCTTCTTCAGGTGTCACGTTTTGTCGGTAACTTACCGGAACTATTGAGCTGAACCCTTTATTTGATCCAAGATGAGGATCTCAGTCCGAACAATAGTATCAGTAATCAATATATATGTTTATTATGTACTATATTTCTTTATATTACAATAAATGAGGTTTTGTTATTATTTGTATCAGTAAGCGTCTTTGAAACCAGTGAATGATTTATTTTTCTTCCTTAATGAAGCCTTGGCCTCTTTTTTATTCACGTTTTGATCATATCTCATTAGGGACAAATGACCATATACGGTACATTAAGGACAATGTGTCTGCCATTAAGTTCGGGAACTTAACGAGACCAAATCATCAATAACGTGACGTTTATGTCAACGACAATGTTATTTATTGCTTTGACGCTGCAGGGAATTTCGATATTCGGGAGGCGGAGGTTGATAAATTGTTGCCTGAACAACGTCCATTTTATCTACACCTTTAGTTTTGAAATAACACTGAGTTCTGCTTTAATAAGAGAGAACGAATTGAAACGAACAAGAGAAAGTGACAGATGCAGTAGATTCGGAATATTAAATTGATATAGAACGATGGAAAGATCGGAGTCTGAAATAACAGTGACTTAGAATTTCTAATAAATTATGTATTGTCCAAGAGTTATGGGTTTGCTATAGATTACTGATATTAACTGACACATTACTTCTGCTCACTTTCTACATTATTCGGTTTATTTTAGCTTATACCTGCTCTATTTTTCTATGGTTTCCCTTCCACTAGTGGCATTGCTGCATTGTTTTTTTTCCAGACACAACAGACAGAAGAGAGAGAGAGAGGGGAGAGAGAGAGAGAAGAGAAGGGTGAGAGACGAAGTAGAGAGACGAATAATACACTTGTCGAACCAAAAGCAGACCTCCGACGAAACAGACATAGACATGTGTTGATGAAAGATATACACACGCTCTTGAAGACGCCGGTACGCTATGAATTTTGAATTTTTACTTCTTGTATTTTGGGACCCCTTGTTGATTGCAAAGACGTGGAGGGAGTTGCGTTGCAAATCTTGTGTAAGGTTTTCACTTAATTCCCCGGACGAACATTTCTGCCCAGATTTTCGTACACACTGTGATTACGTTGACTAACATCACAACGTCCTTTCTTTCTTTTCTGATCTCTTACACTTTGCGACTATGTTAGCTCCCATTCCTTCTCCTTCTCTTTCTTTATTGTTCATGGTGATGGTGAGCTCTATGTCACTGATGAGGAGAATGTATTATGTCACCAAGCAGCCGAAGATTTAAATTACCTGTCTACCTGCCAGCATGAAGAAGCTGACACAAGAATCACCAGCCAAGCAACTGATGCAGCAATTAAGGGCAGCAAGGACATCATAATAAGAACAGTTGATACTGATGTGGTTGCCCTTGCAGTGGCATATTTTAATCGTCTTGGGATCAATAAGTTATGGGTTCCTTTTTGGCACAGGCAAGTCCTTCTACTATATTCCTGTTCGACATTGTGGTCACTGCTGCGGTTTCATGCATTTACTGGCAGTGACACTATTCTATGGAAAGGGCAGGTAATCAGCCTGCATTCAAAGAAATATCAACAACATGTACACGCATTTCTTCTGAGACACATGCCCAGTTGGAAAGGTTTGTTATCCTCACATATGACAGAACAAGTGCTGAATCTAGCATCAATGTTTCTAGAAAAGACATATCTACAAGAAAGGGGAAAAACCATCATGAAATCACCGCCATCTACCAAGGCAGCCCTAGTTGATCATATAAAACGTGCATGCTACCGGGAAGGTTATGTATAGGGACATGCTATGGTACTAGACCCTGACAAACCTTATCCATCAGACTGGAGATGGGCAAAAGAGGGTGACACCTGTATGCCATTCTGGACCGTTCTTCCAGAAGCATCTAAATATTGCATGGAACTAGTTAAGTGTTAAGTGTCAGAGGGGCAGTACGTTTCACTGCAGTTGTTCGGGGGCAAGATGCCGTGTACACCTGCTTGTGATTGTGTATGTATGCATCAACATTAATATAACACAACAGAATGTGAGTAAGAGTATGGGCGTCTTCAATTCATCTACTGAATGTACACAGACATGCACGTGAATTATTTTGCATTTGTATGTGCTGCAGGGAAACTAAAGATATTATCAGAGAGGAAAATGTAATATTGATATATTTTCTTAAACGTGTAGAAGAGGAAAATTATGAATCATTTTTTTGTTGCATTTTCTATGCGAATTTGTGCTGTTTGGAAATGTTTGTCAAGAAATATTAGTCGAATCAATTCAAATCAATGCAATGTCGATGTGTTCTTAGGAGTCTTTATCTACAAAAAGAGTAAACATATATAGATTAGAAGAAGATGTATGCTCATTTTAGTGAATCCTATTGCGCCACCCTAGTGTCGAATATGAAGGTGGCGTCACCTGCCATCAGGGTGTAGTACCAAATTGCTTTCACCCAGAAGTGCACAAACGTCCCATACATAAACTGATAGAGCAGCAAAGAAGAGAAAAAGAGTTCGAAAACTTTAACATGGCTAAGTATTTTAATAAATGGTTGTTCTTAATAGGTTCAACATGTATTCAAATGCTTAGCTTGGATTTTACTTTAGAAATGGTGTTGTTTTAATTAAATCGAAATATTTATATTCTCAGATTCGTTTTCGAAATAGTTCCCCTCAAAATTATTGCAGATTTCCTAAAAACCCTGCTCGCCTTGACCAGATTTCTTGGGAATATTGTGCAGCGATGGCATTTGATCAAACTCCACCAAACGCCAACTGAATATCAAAAGCAACATCTTATGGTGACATCCGCTTTCTCGAATTATTGTCATCTGCGGTTACTGGCCGCCATTCGTTTTCTCTTCGCGTACTATCCTATTAATTAAGCAACTAGCAAGACCGTTCTTTTCTTTCTTTTAACACTTTAAGAACAGAGGAACACCGTAACCACAACAACTCTATATATTTTGATATTAGTTGTGTTAAACCTTATTTAATTGTATCGCTAATAACTAAGCTTAATTTGGCAAAGATGTGAGGCAACTAGATAGGATCGAACTTGCTACGATATCTGTGGGGCGAGCTTGTCATCCATTACACTATATTGAGGCACCCACACAAAAAGCCTGAAACGGAATTCAAACTCTGTTCGCCGCTTCCGTTATTCTATTGATATTAGCAAGCCTAGCTTAGTCTGCTGCTAGGACACAATTGCGTGGATCGATTTCACTACAGTAGACATGGTTTGCGAGTTTATTTTGCTAACCTCTGCTCCACAGCGTTAGATCCACACGGAAATGTATATGAATTTAACTGGACAAAACAGCAATTACATCTGAACATGAATTTTACACACAGTAACATTTGATAAAAAAAAGCTTTGATAATAGCACAGGTGGAAACTCCCTTTTTCTTTCTTCAGTTTTTATGCGTTGCATTAATAAACTGACAGAACTATGCTTTAAGTAGATTTCTTTTTATACTTCCGAGAATAGCTTATATCTGTTGTTCCTTTGGTATAACTGCGTATTCATTTATGGCACTGTGGGTTAACTTGTTATTATCTAAATCAATTGTGCCTGTACATTCTTCAGATTTACCTCCCCTTTTCCGGTTCCCTTTCAGCAAATGTTATTAATACACATCTGCCAGGTAGTCGGTGAATTTGAAATGAAAATAACTTGCGTGCTGGCTTGTTAAAGGCGCTTGAGGATATACATGAACGTCGAGAGATAACGAAAATAGTTTCAACCAAAGTACCATTTTAGAGATCCAGAAAGATTGTATAATACAGGTATTCACTACAAAGTGTAAAATGTTCTGTTACATAAGTCATTAACCCGCTCTAGACACAAACACACTTTAGTGGCGACGGCCTGTTGCCTACCAACCTGAAATTCTACACCTCTTTCTTTCTTTAAAACTCTTTCCTCTTTCCTCCAGGATGTTAATCGATGTAGATTCCATGCCATTGCAAACAATCGGAAGTGAGTCGATGAAAGAGATGTTTATAACATGACACATAAGCCCAATCCACGGTGACTTTATGCTCAGAACATCAGTAGAATATATGACTTCTAACAATGCTTGTGTTATATTGCCTTTGGTGTGCATTTATTACATAGCTTTTTGTGTGATTTTATTAAATTGTTGTATGCATTTATTTCCCTGTCTTGTGCATGCATATATTATCGTGTATGTGCTTATCATATTGCATTAAAATATGTTTACTACACTGTTTTCTGTACGCATTATATTTATTGTCGTATTCACACAATTCTGTTTTGCGTATATATTATATGTCTCACGTACGTATTTCCTAGATGTTCTTGTGTGCGCATATATTGACATTTTACATAGTGTTTAGCACACATATCGTCTTTTGTACACATACATTACATCGTCTTTTCTAATTCTTCCTTAGTTGTACCATTTGTCTCTGTTATAAAACTGTTCACTATATTCTAGTCTTCATCATAATTAATGGAGTGAAACCTGTTATCCACGTGGACATGGCTGTATCCATCAACTAACGACAGCACACAAAGAACAAAGGCGAGTAAGTATTGAAAGACTTGTATGCAATTAGATGTCTCCAAAGGAGTATATGTCTCTATAATTTATCTTTGGCTCAAGAGCAGGGAAATGCTAATAATCACATGTGATGTCGCGTAGACGATAATTGTTATTCATTTGCCGAGTTTTCTTTCAGTATCATATAAAGGTAATTAATCTGAAATATATAACCTTTTATATATTTATCTTTCTTCTTAAGAACTGTTCTTGTGCGTATTTTAAAAGTGAAATTAAGTCTAGGCACCAATGACAGATGTTCGTTCAAATGCAGGTACACATCCATGGAGTCTATTGCGAACACCATTTTCTTTTAGTTTTATTACCTCTTCTGTCCGCAATCCACATAACGTTCTCTAAAACTGCATATATATAAAAACAAAATACTGGATGACATATGTAATGTACGCGTTTGCTGTACAACTGTGAAAACATATTCTAAAGATTATGTTGCTGCAGTGTCACTAGTGTGACCAGGAATGAAAAGGCTCCTCTGCTTTACTAGAAAATAGAATTATTTTTCTCATTTACAGAGACCACCCCCTCATGTTGCCTCAGAACGAGCTGCCTTCCCCGCCACGTCTACCCCAACGACATTATTAAAAAGGGACTCGACGGCGCCGGAATTTCTGCCTTATTAGAGCCCATTAGGCTAGACCGGTGTCAGTGGGCTTTAAGATGGTATATAAGCGTGTAAAACGGAGATGCGACACAGTAGGTATGTAAGTAAATCATGTATCCATTTATTATCAACGAAAAATGGCCTAATAGTTTGAGACGTCGTCCCTGAAGGATGAGCTAGTTCAAGTCTCGTCAAATACGTCTTCTTAATTCTTACTTCCTGCTATTTTGAGGATCGGAGAGTATTCCGCATAGAGAGTGATGATAAAAAGCAATAATTAGATGGAGGAAAGACTAGCCAACATTAATAGTGAAAATACTTCATCTCAGAGTTCGAATAATAAAAATGCTAGTCCGACAAAGAAATCATACAAGATAAAAGCGTTAGAACTTCCTTTTGGTGCGGGTGTGCCTTGGATGTTTCAATATAACACGTCGTAGTATTTAGTTAACACTGACAGGAAGGCAGATAAAAGAACCACACACACAAACACACATATATCGGGTCGCCGATTCCACTGTCCGATTACGCCAATCGCACCTCGGGGCTGTTTATGTTCACTTCGCACCAATGCACTTGGGACAGGTATGAATTCACCCCACCCCCCAGCTATGGGTAAAATAGAGCAGATTGGGCTCTATGGCTTTTGGAAGGCAACCAGTCTAGGAGAAGGACAACTCTGGTCCTAAAACAAGAGTGTGGAGCCCCCTTAAGACGGTTTGACGGCAGATTTGACGTCCTTCCGGCAGCATCTGCACGCAAGCTGATGCCAGACGTATCGACCTCTGCTTTCATCTGGACTACATCAGCAAGGCCGAGAGGGGG
>VCCN01002048.1:3836240-3846364 GCA_006491835.1 Architeuthis dux
TAAGATTAACTTTAAAAAATATCGTTGCTTAATTCCATTAACGAACATAAAAGTATCTCTAGTGTTATTAACATTAAATATGTATATAAGTAGATATAATTAAGTATATATGTAAATAATGTTGCATATATATATATATATGTGTGTGAGTGTGTGTATGTGTGCATGCGTGTGTATGCATATATGTACACATACATGCACACATATATATGCATACAACACTTCAATCTCATATCGACTCATTATCTGTCAATGAATTTCAAAACATGAATGATAAGATTGTATTGTCTCAGCAAAACTTATTGTCAATTATTATGAGATTAATAATCACAAAGATGTTTTGTACATTATTACTTTCGAAGTCATTGAGTTCTCACACCAGTAGTAATTGGTCGTTTTCACTGCAGATTGAGTCAGTGCAAATCCCTCAATACTCCATCACTCGCCTCAGTATTCCAGCTGAATTTAGTAATGCGTGTTTCTATTCTATTCTCTGTGTCGTGTTTCTATTCTCTAAAACATATTCTGATTTTTACATATACTATTGAATTTCAATATCCCATAGAATTTTACTTTTTCTATTCTCTAAGAGAGATTCTGATTTCTTATTATAGTAGTGGTCTTCATGGTATATTCATTATGTTTATTTTGTACTTATTGAGACATGCTGTTTCCTGATGACGCATCAATTGCGACACACATCCAGCAAGAACCCCAGTCACTGATGGATCACTTCTCCGATGCCTGTAAGGACTTTGGGCTGACCATCAGCCAGAAAAGGACAAATATCCTGGGGCAGAATATAGAAGCACCACCAGTCATCACAATCGGCGACTATGAACTTGGTGTTGTCCATCAGTTCACCTACCTCGGATCCACCCTCACCGACAACCTCTCCCTGGATACAGAAATAGATAAGAGGATAGGGAAAGTAGCCACAACATTTGCCCGCGTCAACACCTGAGTATGGAACAGACCCAAGCTGACAGTGAAGACCACAATAGCAGTGTACAAAGCCTGCGTCGTCAGCGTATTACTATATGGAAACGAGATATGGACTACGTATGATAGACAGGAGAAATGAGTTAACACCTTCCACATGCGAAGCCTCCGCCGAATCTTGGCATACGCTGGCATGACAGAGTTACCAATGACGAGGTCCTGACTCGATCTGGCCTTCTCACCATGTTCACCCTGCTCAGGCAACACTGTCTGGGTCATATCCAACGCATGGAGGATAGCCGCATCCCGAAAGACATCTTATATGGAGATCTGGCATCTGGTAGGAGAACCAAAGGTCGCCCCCAACTGCGCTACAAGGATGTCTGCAAGAGGGAGATGAAGACAGGCAACATTGACACCGACTCCTGGGAGGACCTCTCAGCAGACCACCCGAGGTGGAAAAGTACCCTGACGAAACAGCTCATGGCAGGGGAGAGGCTGATGGATGTAGCAGCAGATAAGCGAGGGCGAAGACAGGAGCGTAACAATTCTAACGCACCAACCATTACTCATAGATGGGAACTCTGCAGTAGACCATGCCACTCCCGCATAGGTGTTTTCAGTCAAAAACGGCGCTGCTCCAACTGGGCAGGCAGCCAGAGGGACTAGGATACGTCACCCATGGTCAGCCTGCTAGTAACTGGTGGCTTTCACTGGAGTTCAAGTGATAGTAAGTAGTAATACTCCAGTATTTTTCTCAATTTTCTTACTGATTTTAGTAATGCTGTCGTCCGGATGGTTTCGATTCTTTATCAGATTTCTAATTTTTCCAACTGTCTTGCAATTTTTCATGTCTGTTCCAATCATGCCAATAAAGATGGTCAAAACTGTCACCTTCATGTTCCACTTTTCATTTCTATCGCAATGTCAAGCTTTACACTTTTTAAGATTTTACTCTGTGCTGTGTTGGAACAGAGAGATTCACAATCTGATAAGTGTTCCTCTGCTTGTTTACGATACGTAGATCTGGTCTCCTATCTTGGATTGGGTGATCAGTTTGAAATTTAAAGTCCCAGAGAATGTTATGTCTTTCATTCTCTAAGAAAGACTGAGTCATGCATATACCACTGATTTGCATAGTCAAGTCCCAGTCGTATGCAGAGTTCCAAGTGGATCACCTTCCCCACCGAATCATGTTTATTTTTCTCCTTTTCAGAGCCAACTTGCTGCATATGATTAATATATAAATGACACTCATCAAACAATTTTGTACTGTCTTCTTTATAATATTAATTGTATTTATATTTCACACAAGATGTCTGGTAGTTATCACTGAGAATTGAGTGAGAGCAATTCTCTTCAAATCTCCAGTACCTTTCTCGGAATCCTCGCAGACCCCAACACTGCTGTGGTCCAGACAGTCTCAATCCTTCCCCGAATCTCCAATTCCTACACCCCGGACTCTAGTGGTCTTAGCATTGCTTCTCATGGGCACAATCCAAACTTAAAAGTTTTCTCTTTTTTGTGGACGAGATTCCAATATTTCCCTATTTAAAAAAAAATCTTAACCACGTGGTCTGCAAGCGCAGCCACATATACGATGTTTCATTATTTGTACTCGTTGAACTTTCACACCAGTAGTCACTGGTAGTTTTCACTCGAAATAAAGTGACAGCGAGTCTCCTCAATACTTCAGGACTCTCCTCAGTATGCCAGCTGATTTTAGTAATGTTGCCGTTTGAACGGTCTCTGTCCTTTCCTCAGATATTGATTTTTGTGTTCTGGAAAAATGCTTAACATGTAAAAAAAATTGTGTTCAGTATTTGGGGTAATGTAAAAGAAAAAAGCTTATAAAAAATAGTGTCGTCAGAATAGAAGTTATGTGAAAAAAGAATCTATACAAGAATAAGTCTGGTCAGCATAAATGTTCTATTATGACATAATTATGACATCACGGCGTTTTCACTTGCTGGACAGAAAGAAACTGTGGGTCTAGTTCAGCATTATAGTTATATAGTAAATAGACCCCCCCCTATAAAACCCTTAAAATGTAGCATATCATCCGGATTTCTGTTTGCATTCTGTAAGTGCATTATGGCTCTTTGATTCAGACCCTCTGGCTATGATGCACCGTTTTGGCTGTTTAGAGGGCACAAACAGATCAACAAAATCAGAATTGTAATATTATATAGATATTTTGAAAATAAGCGATTCCTTCTGCAATGAAAGGCTATATAAATATCAAGGACTTATTATTGCTCTATTTATTAAATCTTAGTTTCATAAAATCAGACATGGGCATGTCTCACAAATCCTTTTAACTCGTGACTGAGAAACACAAAAGAAACAGTGACGTATGGTCCATTTCGTTTTAATTTCTTCTCGATAAGCAACCCTTCTGAAGATAGGTAGTAGACATAATATATCTAAAATAAAGAAGTTGGGTACCCTTACATACAATACAAATTAGCCAACAACCCTGCTGACAACCTTTTTATGAAAAGAAATCATTATTTTTCCTTAAATCTCATCTCAACAGAAATATATTATAGCCTTGAGAGATCGTGAAATTCAGAAGTAAACTTTGTAGACGTAATTCCGTTAAAATGCTCTCACTTGGACAATAAAGCAATATCCAGTTCAATCAGGCCACCTGTTTCCAATTCACTCATTTAATTAAGTATTATTTGACAAAAATGTCTGTGCAAGGGAAATAAGTCTAGTCTATAAACTGCCAATTACAGTTCATCATCAGAAAAGAAGAGGAATACGCAAATGATCAGAATATAAAGTCTATGGACAGGAAGTGACTTGATCTCAGCGAGTAAGAAATAACTGCAAACGCGTGTAAGAAGTAGAATTTAGAATGCATTCACCAGATATATGGCGAGAAAGGCTCGTTATAGTTAGGTTATTCCTATTTAATTGCATAATAAGTAAATGCCCACAAAATATCAACGCTGACTGCAGTAAGCTCTTAATTCTCGTAAATCCTGTCGGTAACCTTATTTCTATCATCTATCTACCAAGCACGAGTGTGAAGCTTTCGTTTTTATCAACATACGAAAGTCCCCTCTATTTTTGCAATTGACCATATTCACACAGTTTATGTTAATGTCCACTGAGGCGGAAATCACTAATACGTATAAGTGTTTATTTGTATCAAAGGCAGTTTACCGCCTTATTGATCGTATATGGAACCTAACCAAAAGATTGGCCCTCAAACTGAGAACCATGCAACGTGCACAGGAGAGAATCATGCTCAACATCACATGGAGATCTTCACAAGACAGGCACATTATATTAGAAAATAAACAGAGTCAGAGATATCATAAACATCACTAGAAAACTCAAATGGAAATGGGTTGGTCAACGTGGATCTACAGGGATCATATGCGAAATCGTGGCCGGCAAAAAATAAAATGGCGTGACAAACTAGACAAGTTCAGAAAGTACTGGCTCCGCGACGCCCATGACAGAGAGGTCTGGCGAATCTTGGGGAAGTTCTATGTCCATCGACGAAGGCTAAAAGGCTGCTTCTACTACTGCTGCTGCTGCTGCTGCTGCTGATGATGATGATGATGATGATGATGATGAAAGAATCAAAGTCGAATATCAATGTTATATCTAATATGATCGATCTTAGAAATGAGACATTCAATGTATATAAAAACAATTGTTACGTTAGTTATTCGTCTGCCGTGCACTCTATTTCTCTGATAAAATGAATCAGAACAATCGATGGATGAAATATGCTATCTACAATGATCGGATTCAATAATATTCATTAATCAAATGAAAACATTAAATTTAAATCATTGTAACTTGTGATACTCCTTTTAATAAAAATTGAATATAAAGTTGAAATTAACTATTCAGAAGTTTCACTCAACCTTTGAACTTTACAAACAACTAATGTGCATTACGTAATCTGTGTGGTCTTCTTAAAATAAATTCCTTGTTTATTCAATTTCACTATTTATCTTCATTCAATTGCTACATCTATATATTTCTCAGTGAAACAACCATTCAAACAATTGTTGAACCCCTTCCTTAACAGAGTCGTATTGTCGTATGTCACGGTAATAACATATATGCCTAAAGAAAAAATGGCGATATTGCAAACAAGTAATTTATTAACAAGATATTTTAGAACCAATATATACGATTCGTGTTATCAGAAAAATAATACAATTGTCTCTAAAGTTGATAACAAGCAAATTATAAATACTTATTGAGTTATAATATGAGACAATGACAGATGAATAAAAGTGAGGGTAGGAAGATTGTGTTGCGCCTGTCTCGGGGAATCAGCAGTCAAAATCTTGGCTTTTACCTTGTCTCGAAAACTGAGTTCCATACCGATGGAAAATACATAGATATCTCGGCTACCAACGGACCATCATAATTAATTTATGATATTTACTAAGCTTAGCTTGGCACAGGCCTAAATAGAATAAGGGTAGGAAGATTGTACTGAGTCAGTTTTCCCAAAAAGGAAAATATACCTTGAAATACCGGCTTCTGAACCCGGCTCAAATAACGACCATGGGCACCGGTGAACAATACGCAACTATTTCAGTCAACATAGCAGATCATAAAAACTCATATGACCTTTTTTCTTTCTAATTTTCTTTTCCGTTACCTTGTTTCTTTTTCTATCTCTCTCCCCCTGTCCCCCCTCACCTTATTCTATCTGTAATTCGTCTTTTCTGGCTGTCCTTATCTTGATCTCTCCCTTTCTTACCTTATCTGTAATTCTTCTTTTCTGCCTGTCCTTACCTTGCTTTTCTGACCACTACTCTAGTGCACCTCATAATGACGTGAGCCTCTCCGCAAAATTATTTTCATAGGTTCTCTATTAAAATCAATTAATGTCGTTATTACAAATAAAAAATTAAAAAAAGATTGCTACCTTGTTGACGCCAAGGGAAAGCCAAAAAACATTGTTTATTGCTGAAACACAATAGAATCCGTTGTACTACTTTTTTTACACAAAATATGTGAAGGATTATCAGTATGTCATACCTATAACTTCTAGCTTTCATATTTTGTATTCATGACTTTTGTAAAGAGTAAGTATTGAAATATATTTACTTTGCAGTACAACAATATTTTTCAGCGCCCTTTTCGTCAAAACATCTTTGTTACAAATGCAACCTTGCAGACACAGGTACGTGTTCACAATCTGTTATTTTGAACGATAACGCCTCAACAAATGGGGACTCAGCCGTAATAATGAACGTATAGTTGACAAAAGAATGGATCAAGCACCCCGAGAGCTTATACCTATGCCAACGACATTGTCAAAAAACTAAATGAAAACCAGTCTAAAAATAGTTACGATACAGGCAAGGTAACTGTAAAAAAGATTCTAGATTCGTCCTAACATTTAATCATTTCTTCCTTAGCCCAATGCTTCTACGAAATGTCATTGGAATTCATTTAGAACTTTTGGAGTTATTATATGGAAAACATGATTGAATACATACATGTATGAGAAAAATACAAAAATATATATCTCAACCGAAAGAAATTCTTTGATCTACACCCCAAAAAACTAATTCATCCTTACCACACGGCATACCTTTCAACAAATTGTTATTAACATTCACTGAGAACTTTTGGAGATATTGTGTGGACATATAGATACGATGCACGGGAGATTACCGTAAGATGCCGTGATTCCCCCCAACATTTAATCATTTATTCTGTAGCTCAATTTCCACCCTTCCACGAATTTTCTTTGAAATCCATTGAGAGCCTTTGGAAAGCTACGATGCAGGGGAGGACATTTCCTGGATCGGCCCCACAGTTCAATCCCTTCTTCCGTAGCCCATTGGACACTCTTCCACAAAATGTCATTGCATATAATTTAGAACTGTTGTATCTATCGTGTGGTGTGAAGATATAGCTACGACGCAAGGGGGTTAACTGTTAATGGACCCTTTCTTATATTACATGTGTATTCATCAATCTTTTATGTTATCAATCATCTTGTGTATTCTTTGTTTATTTGCACTCTAGGTTGTCAGTTACCACACAATATTCGTTTTATTAGTCTATTAACCTTTTGTACCAAAACAAACAAACCATATTGATATACTCAAAGATAATGATATGTGGTATGTTAAACATATTGTTGAGACAGGATCTTGTAACTTGACCACGCAAACATCAACAAGAAAATACCACAAGCGTTGACGTATTTAGCTCTGCGGTAAAATATCGGACTATGATATATTTAAAAGAATTAAGTGTTTCATTTATTTGCTTGTTCATTAGCCTGAACATGTGGTTTGTTAAAGAAATAGTATGCAGTACTTAGCGGCAACAATCGGAATGACATGACATCATCTTCTATCAACGAGTTCATTACATTATATTATAAGCTAAAAATGAATATATTGCGTTATCCATACATGATAATCGGAGCTGCAGGTGGCCTAGCAGTTGGTGGCACGCAAAACGGAATCTGCGTACCGAGTTGAAATTCCGACTGGGACAGTTTGCGTTTATTTCGCACTAATGCTCTTTGAACAGGCATGAATCCAGCCTTCCCCCAGCTATGCGTAAATACCAGGGTAGTTGGAACCCTATAGCCCT
Organism: Architeuthis dux; assembly: GCA_006491835.1. Classification (NCBI taxonomy): domain Eukaryota; kingdom Metazoa; phylum Mollusca; class Cephalopoda; order Oegopsida; family Architeuthidae; genus Architeuthis; species Architeuthis dux. The sequence goes on from VCCN01002048.1 coordinate 3,843,789, forward strand.
GTAAATCAGTTTATTTGGGGAATCGGGCTAATACCGCGATCCCGTAAATATCCACAATTGCTACAAACAATGATCAGGTCTCCATGAATTGCCCGGAAAATAGAATGAAAAGCATTGCCTTATGTGTTGTGCAACACGGGTGCAATTGATAGAGCATGGGACATACAGTATGATCATCGTTGACACAAATATTTATTTATTTTGTCTACTAACATCTGATGGTCAATGCCGAACATAAGGAAATCCCTTGATCCTACATTTTAAGTATACGAGAGAGGTACTTCTAAGAAATAGATATCCGGTGCCCATAGACTCTGCCCCAAACGTCAGAGCCTAAGATGGTAAAGAATCTCGTCAAGAGTATAGTAAAGTAAAGACCTCGGGAAAAATCGACCGGTGAGAAGTAATCGTCTAGCATTCGAAACCCTGGCGTTGAGTTGGACTCAAACACTGACTTTTGACACCGGTAGAAAATATGTGACTACTAGGAATGCCTTGCTGTTGTAGTACTTATGTAATTTGAAACAGCGCAAGTTATAGATGTTTGGGCCCAATTGAAAAGCCCACATTTTGAATATTAATCTTCTAGGCAAGCTGGAACTTCCCAACTGGAAAAAATGGCATACTACTCTCTTCCTATCCATCCTTTTTCTATCTGGCATTGTGCTGTGCTGTACTATGCTAAGCATTGTAAACATGCCTCAGCCACGGATCAAGACCCAGATTAACTCTCAATGAGTGGTCAGCATTGGGGAAGCGCCGAAAATATGACAAATGATCATATCTAAATTAAGATATTGATCAAGTAATTCAGTCCTAAATAGCTATCATTCTAGAGATACAGGAAGATGAGATTCCTTGAGCCTTCTTTCAACAGGGCCAAATTGTAATGGCATGATCTTTAATTGAACTTTTAGCCACGATCGTTCCATTTCGACAGATTTGTTATGAGCATAACTCCTCAATCTGGTCCGCCCCGATCACTCAGAACCGTAGCACTGTGATAATTAGCCAAATCCGTAGAAGCAATTCATATATATATCCAGTCTACCCCTAGGCCGCCGTTTATGTGTCACAGTTCGATACGGCCTAAAGCTTCGTTTGGCAATCGATCACACAATTTGAATACAATTCAGGAGAGCATGGACAGAAGGAGATACTCAATTCCATGGACTGTTGACGACGGAATATTGGAACTGAAGTTACTTCTTCGGCCAATTCTGGACAACAGAGAGCCGTGATCTCAAAAATCAGTTCGGAGTGGAATCTAAAAACAATTGCTGTAAAGAATTCAAAGAAAGTTTACGCTTGGAAGATTATGTAAGCGTCGTGCATGATGTCTACAAATGAAATCATACTGTGATTCTATTTTCCTGATATTACTATGCTTAACTTAGTACGGCTCAAGTTCAGATGTGGCTAAGTAAAATACCTTCTTTTTCCTTTTTCCATTGTTTATTTTCTTGTTCTTCTTGTTCTTCTTGTTCTTCTCCTTCTTCTTCTTCTTCTTCTTCTTCTTCTTCTTCTTCTTCTTCTTCTTCTTCTTCTTCTTCTTCTTCTTATTCTTCTTCTTCTTTCTTCTATTTTTATTATTCCCCTTCTTCTTTTGTTCCAGCCTCTCTTTTTATGTTATTATCTGCATCTACACAACAGATGTCTCCTGGTCATCGCTGGGGACAAAGTGACAGCAGATCTCCTCAATTTTCCATTTTTTTCTACAGTATTCTCATTGACTCCAACAGTGGTTACGTCTGAATCAGTTTAATTCCTTCTTGGATCTCTGATTATTTCAATCTTTTTTAAAGGACTTCGAGGCCATTTACCGAGTTCCGAGTTTTCGGCACTACCTCTACTACCATATTCCAAATGTTTTGCAGCTATCGAGCAATATACTGATATTTAACAATCTTATAATTCTCCTTCAGTCTTACTCTGTTGTCTGCTGGAAATAGTCCTGGCGCTGTAATATAGCCCCGTATACATTTTTGAGTTGACTAAGGAAACCAATTGGACATGCTAGAGGGACCTTCAGTTAGTAAGGCTATTTTGGGTAGACATTCTAGATCAGTTGCAAATATATTTTAGCGTCATTTTTCATAATGGCGGATTTTCGCTGTGTTGTCAGAAAAGAATCATCAAATATGTGCATATTGTATATTGTTGGAAAGGGAATTTCATGCTGAGTAACATTTAAAAACGAACAATATGCTTCAGATCAAGTCATTTCGAGCTATTTACAATCAAATGTCATAAACCCGTGTTTTAAAATGACATACCTGTGTGGACTGTTAGCTATACAGAGAGAAGGTAATTGTTGATGGATCCGCTCCAAATTGTAATCAATTCTTTCGTAGCCTATTGCCGACCATTCTACAAATGCTATTGAAATTAATTGGGAACTATTGGAATATCTTGTTGACAGACAGAGAACATTTGGAGCTATTGTGTGTTGTATGACTTCTTGTGTAACCTATTTCCCACACTTCGACAAAATTTCATTGAAATTCACTGAGACTTCTGGAGATATCGTGTGAGCAGAGTGAAAGATTTTGAAGATATTTCGTGGGGTGAACAGA
>VCCN01002048.1:3938874-3948974 GCA_006491835.1 Architeuthis dux
TTTTATTTCTCTTATTATTTTCTGTATTTGTTTTTGACAGCGATATTTTTGCATCTTGTTATTGTTTTATGTTCCTGTTTTTAGTTGGAAAGCTAATTTATGCCTACACTTGGAAAGAATATCCGTTCTAAGGTGGAGTAACTTATACCTATTTGAGGACGTTATGATCCTAAATGTTTCTTCTAGGCATAGTCAACATTTGCTGTGTATGCTATTGGGCGGGCAGGCGTGTGCTAAGATATACCATTTAATGTGTGGGGTTAATCCATTTTCTATTATCTCCCAGATATATTTGGATAGTGTAGTACTGTGTTCGTATTTATCATGTGAAAACTCATTTATGGTTCGCGAACATTTCCTTCCATTTTACTTTCGTTAATCCGATATAATGTTTGCTAATATGTGGTTCTTCTAGTGTGATACTTCTGCCTCATATACTATGTTTGTTTTGAGGCATTGTTTATCTTGGGGGCATTTTGTTGTTTTGCAGTTGCATTTGTTTGATGGTTTTTGTGAAAGAATCAACCAGGATATAAGAAGTAAATTGAAGTACAACCAGTGGGACAGCGCAATGGATACCATAAAATGGTTCCCGAAATTAGATACAAACGGAAAGAATACCACGTTTATTCAATTCAACATAGAGGAATTTTACGAGTATTGGCCGGTTTCTGTTCACAGAAAAAAGAAAGCTAAAACAACTGTGATGGGCCACATGTAGTCGCTTGCATCGCTAAAATTATTAACATCACTAATGTTACAACCTACTCTTTGATTTCAAGAGTCAATCATGACAGGGATTGATACAAGCGCGCACACACACTCATATCAATATACATACATGTATATCTATATGTACATCTATTTAGATGGAGACCCGTCTGATTAACATCCACCAGATAGATGATAAGTGTATGGGCCACGTGGGGTCCCTAGGATCTCTAAAATAATATAACATCCCTATTTACAACATCCATCTTTGATTTCCAAGAAAATGCTGCAGAGTAAGTAAAATAGGAATATGTATGAAATAGGTCTCTATCAATTTCTCCGTCTTTCGCTATCCTACTCTCTCTCTCTCTTTCTCTCTCTCTCCCTCTCCCTCTCTCTCTCTCATAATGTCCCGCACACCCAGTAGATATTTAATTAGCTTAGTCTGGTACACATGGAGGAATTATGATAGGAAGATTGTATTGCGCCAAGCTTCAAATTTCGGATGCCCAACCTGCATTTAAAATTAGCGTTTGAGATCCAGGGTTCCAACACCTACCAATGGAATGGTGGCAAATATACAGATAATTGTTCAAGGGCTTCCAGTAAGGATCGAACTCACTACTTAAAGGAATACATGGTGTGACTTGCTTATGACTATCGATCTACGAGAGGCGTCTTCGGGCGCCTAGTTAGTAATTAGGTCTTCACTTCTATATAGCTGTGCTGCTTAGCTTAGTAAGGTACAAGACTACAAGTATTGGGCACCCAATGAGGATCGAACCCATTACAGTCATAGTTTCCTCCAAGACTAATTTGCTCAACATTGTTCCACAGCGTGTCTCCATCTTTGTGCATATAAGTATCTCTTCAGATTCTCTACCATATCAAGATTATATAGATTCGTTTGAGATTAGCCGATGAGCAGTATCTAAAAATGTATTTAAAAATTAAAAATGTACGTGTTCACCATCCTTCGAATAGGTTTGGAATTAATCCATAGAACCAAACTGCAAAACTAGAATATCTCAAAACCTTTGGATTTTAAATCTCCAGTTAATAATATATCTGAATATGCCTGAACTAAGAACTTATAGTATGGTTTCAAAGCCAACATTGATCACTGAGGTCACTCAGCGCCTATTGCGTATTGGAAAGCTATCGACCAGGAAATCCATATCTGTGCAAGCCGATGGATAAGATATTAATATGGTAAGAGAGGAAATTCATTTGTAAACGCGGTGGAAGTCAGAGCCAAGTTAACTTGTCAACCCGTTAAGAAGGAAAGAGGAAGCCATAAACAGACAACATGTATTTCTATAGAAAAGATGGACACAGATTCTTTGAATTAGGATTAGGCAGATTGTACCTCAGTTCGCATAGTCTCTACCTTTGAAGGGACATTCTTTTTAAAGAAGCCCAGTTTGGGCGCTTATAATTATGTTAAATATTATAAATACACATCCCCCTCCATCCTCTCCCCTCTCTCTCTCTCTCTCTCTCTCTCTCTCTCTCTCTCTCTCTCTCTCTCTCTCTCTCTCTCTCTCTCTCTCAAAACACTTTACATTACAAAACATGTATTCCTTGTCAATGTACTCCACCCAGCACACCCCAAATAATCACATGGATCAAACATTGTACAGTTACGGTTTCAAATCAAATTTCAGCAAAAACCTTTGTTGAGCTACGGGCTTATTGGTGCACTCTTGTATAGCTAGCTAGCTAGCTAGCTAGATAGATAGATAGATATATAGATTTGACCATGTATAGATATATACGTACATGCAGAGATGTGTTTATAGATAGATGTGTTTATATATAAACACAGATGTAAGTCCATGGCATAATCCTTTTTTTAAATCCTTTTAGATTACAGGTTGTAATGCAAGAAAATATGAAAGATTCCAAGGGGATCGAACACTTGCCGCTGTATGTTGAAGACCAAATGTTTGTTGTGTAAAATAAATGCTTTTTTATGATAAGACTGCGGACTTATTGATGTAACTATGCAATGTATATAGCTTTTCTCTCTCTCTCTCTCTCTCTCTCTCTCTATCTCTCTCTCCCTCTCACTCACTCATACATATATACACATACACGTACTCGCACACCGTTATACACTCACCAAATACTGTTTTTAAAGTCAAAAGTTCCATTATCTGAAGTCTTCGATGAGGGTCATTCAAACATATTTCAAATGTATCCACATTTCCAATCAGTTAAATGAGCTCAATTCAAATATTTCTAATCGATTGTAGCTACCAAATACACAGAGATATGCCAGTATGTTTTGATTTCTTTGCCGTATATACTTTCTGTTCTTTGATCTAGTATTTGTTTACTCAAAGTACCCACTTTTCTCCGTAGCTCGCCGCCTTTAAATGATTATTCACCGTTATATTTTGGCCGTTGGCATCTTTGTCGTAATTCTTATACGTACCTCACCGTGTATTGTTCGTTCTGGTCGTGTTTCTTGTTTTCTTTGTTGTTCTATCTCGATGTTGATTTTTGAAAAGCATCGATAGAATATCTTATTGGATTTAATTTCACTGACCACTGTCTGCCAAATGTATGAATATTTTGAAATGTTTCTATTTTTCTTTTACTTTGCTCTCATTGACCTCAGAAACAATGTTCCATTTCCAAAATGTAATTGAATCTATCTAGAAGAGAGCGGAAAGGTTGCCTCCCTCGTGACTGAGAGAGTTACGTCCGAGTCAGGGACCAGAGCTCGGATAAAAGCAGGATAGTGAATGTTGGTTTCCACTTCTTTTGTTCATTCCTCACTTGTCAATCAATCATTTTCTGTCGACTGTCTTAGGTGGATAAACGCATTAATGCAGTCAATGTTATCACGACTGCTAACTTTTTTCTCCACTCGTACATTACTCTACCGTATTCGTTGATTATAATCAAGCTTCTATGACTTCCGCAAATCGAATTTAAGTGTTGGTAAAATCAGTGATTATACAGCTTCCGAAAATAACCACTTAACATAAACCAACTATAAAATGCCGACACTGTTCTATATGGTGTTTCATTCATTTCCCGTAAAACCTCTCTCACGAGAAACATTTTTATTTCGACACATTATATTAAATCAACGCAGTCTGTGTAGCTCTACCTAAAGTTGGGGTCGACATAATGCTTCTTAGCAGTTCAGTGCGATTGCCGCTGGTGATATCTAACCGGAATCTAAATGTATAACAAGCCTGGATGCTGCAGGGTCTAACTCTAATCCTACTTCTATTTTGACTGAAGATTATTACTGCAAATTATGTATTGTATATATAATAAATAAAAAGTTATTAAAACAAATTCTGTTAGTGTAAATGTGTTTATTTATTAGAATGTAATAAGCTCTTGCGTATTACTAACATAATCTTTTGCAGATATCTAAGACTTTTCAGTTTTGCTCAGTCGGTAAGAGAGTCGCCTACTGATCACTTGGTCGTGATTTCAAATCATGGTAGGGAAATGTTAATTGTATATATCGGTTTGGTTTAACTCCAGTGTCTGATAGATTATTGAAGAGCTAATAAACAAGGATAGTTAAGAGCTAGTATTGTTAGATCACAGCATGAATTCTCCGAGGTTAATTACTTTTGCTGTGACTCATCTTTTCGACTCAAAATCAAACTAGGTGTGCATGTCAGTTGTTCATTATCTAACCATTTAGCTATAACTGCAAACGCTTCCATAGTAATATTGTTTATGTATCTGAAGAGTGGGTGATAGAAAATGGCGTGGAGTTTTTCACCTAATGGGTTAGAAGAAGAGGAAACCGTGCAGACAATTGTCCGCTCACCAAACATTGGTCAAAAAGATAACGTTTTCTTCTTCCTCACAGTTTCTATTACCATTGAATTGTTAGTGGTGAACGAACAAAAGAATATTTTTCAAATGTACTTTTAATGCATCAACTGTTATCTTTTTTCTTTCTTTTTAATAGAAAAACAATATTACTTTTTGGCAACCATTTTTTTTTCTTTCACGCTTTTCTTTCCCAAGGTGTTGAAAAACATTCGAATGTACTCAAACCGAACGTGAAGATTCATTCTTGCACTTCTTTTTATTAGGTTTATATATGTATGTATGTATGTATGTATGTGTGTGTGTGCGTGTGCGCGTGTATGTATTCATGTGTGTATGTATGCATGTATGTATGTTTCTGTGTCTCAACTTAAATGTTATTTTGTTATGCGCTTTGGTGAGATGAGATGGAGTAAAGATAATGCATAGCTTTAAAACCTATTTAGAAAAACGCCAATTCTTCAGTAACTAGATGAATATCGTGTATGTGGTACACACGCACACGCGCGTACGTGCGCACGCGCGCGTGTGTGGATATCTAGAAATCCTGAACCTCATTCTAATCTCTTGGCAGTGTATCTTATAGATAGTTACGATGCTTAGCACGAGTCCACTGGTTAGGGGCACCTAATGAGGATCGAACTCATTACAGTATTAACGGCATGCAAGACGGGTTTGCCAACTCTTACGCCACACCGAGGCGATCTTAATATAGTTATTTACTAAGTTTGGATTAGTCTGGCAAAAAAGACAAAGGTTTTAGACGCTTAGCTTGAGCGCACTAACTTAGCAAACTAGTCTGCGCGACTGCGAGTTTGCATAACGTCAACACACACACACACACATACACACATACATACACACACACACACACACATAGTTCTTAGCTTCATTTTGATCTGACATTTTCTCTGTATAATGCTCGATCCATATAAATACTATGTACGACTGAATCAAGAGTATTGACACGGAAAGTGATCATGTTGAAAATATGTATTTGCTGTGTAAAATAAATGCTGGTTTTATAGTTAGGACTGTATGGACTTATTGATCAGCCTACAGCACTGTATAACTAGTATAGGTAAACCATCAAGTATTTCGGTGATTACGCCGTACACAGCAACGTTAAGTATGATGGAGGATCCATAATATTAATGCCTCTTAGTTTGTTGCCTCTCGTACGGGAGGCTTTGACCGTATCAAAGGACTCACGAAATCAAAGGATTACTAAGGGATTTTACTAATGGTTGAAGATGAGGAAATGAACTGTTTTAAACTGGCCGACAATGAGTCTTAATATCTATCCCATTGGAAATCTTTGGAGAAAGCAGAGATCTGGAATCGTGGTTCCAATTACTACGACACGCCGCAAGAATAATCCAAAGATTCAAGAGCTTGAACAAATTGCAAAGGAAGATTGGGAGAAACTACCAACTGACAATTGCAAGTAGAATATAGATGGCTGCAAGAAAAGTTTGTAGGTAGTCACTGTTGCCAAAGGGGGCGTGCAACCAGATAGTGGTGCCAATATTACTCTCCAGGCCATATTTTCGAGTCCTTCATTGAAATTACTACATACATACACAAGTTACTTTGGACATCCTATTAAATACTCTGATGATAGAAATTTGGTAGATTCCTAGGTAATACATTATATGTGTCGGTGTGTGCGAAAGACAAAACGTTAAAGGCCATTTTAACATTGATTTACATTGGGAATGCCATGTTTGACACAAAGATGCATTATACCGAGCACCCAATCAATCTTCTAAAATATGGAGCCTATTTCACCCTTCCTTTGGTTATGGAAGAAGTCAAGTAAACACAGTATTCAAACCTTCTAATTTCAGTGAAGAAACAATAGTTTAATTTATCCCCTCTTCTTAATTTCTACCACTGTCATTCATCCACCCGGTATTAGACGTAATAATACGAACACTGGCCAAAACCAAGGCCAATTGATCATCGGTGCTTGAAATTAGTTGGCGCAGAGGTTGGGTGTCTAAATTTACTAATTTCAGGATAAGAAAGGCGTGATGGCGGCAAATTGACCGCCAAATTAAGTTGAAATGTCGAATGTCAATGATGAACATGTTGGCAAGTGACGTCGAGGGGCTGGTGTGAAGTGAGATGTTAAAGGAAGCGGTTTCTGTTTTTTGTCTCCGAATTCGTTCTAGGTAGAAACGGCGATAGCGTTAGCAGTTGATTTAAAGCCTGTTAGCGGATGGACAGAGAATATTACCTATCTACTATAAAATATATAATTCCTTTGAGTACGTGATTTGAAAATCATAATTCTATTAATTGTTCTGATTAGTATTCTCGTCTTTGCTGTTTTTATCAAGGCTTTTTGGACGATATATATCCTCCAGCCTGTCTCAGATGTACAGTGCATCAGGTAATCGAAAACAGCATCGGCACAGCATTGAATCCGTCCATTGCTGTATATTCTCTGGTGGCAAATGTCCACGATTCGTTTTGTGTGGGCTATTTCAAGGCATATCTAGATAGATGGATTATTATACGCCGTCCCACTTTGGTGGAATGTGGCACATGGCCTCTTAAATGGTGGGATCACCACGTGCACTTCGGGAAATAGGGAATATCCCAGATCCCGCCTTAGAGAGTGTATATTACTTTAACACCCCGTGCCATTATCAGGGCAATACATTACGAGAGTAGTACTCTAACCATTTCATTAGGGCAGGCACTCTGAATAATTCTAATTCCGCAGTTTGTTACTTTAAATTTGTATCTTGCCTGCTGTCACAATGAGAGGAAGAGGAACCATGATGCTGTGTTAGTTCTCCTAAATATGATTGAACAATGCAGAAACTCAAATCCCCCCCAAAAGATTCACGATATTCTAAGAAGATATATGAGAAAACAAAAGCTGAGTAAACGTATCTGTGCGTGTGCTGTGCGTGCATGTATGCGTATGTTTGTGTGTATGCTTTGTGTTCTTTATACAAGTATTTTAGAATTAATCAATGTGAGATTTAAAAAGAAAGACCCAATCACTTGTTTCTAGTGCAGTTCAGTAGTTGGCATGTTCGTCTTCTAAGCAATCAGGGATAAGTTCGGTCCTCACTAGGCGCTTTATAAACATAGTTGTGGATCTAATCCAACAAACGATGTAATCAGGAAGATTTTCATCATGACTGGAATAATTAATTCATCTAGTTTTGTCATCAAAAGGTTAGGGTTTCAGTTTTGTTACTTTTTTTCATATGTATCGTATTTGCCGACCTATACTACGCATGGTCTACAAGAGTGTTCGATCGCTGCAACTCATCCAAGCGCCATAGTTTTACGCTTCGAGCTTCCGTAAATGTCCACTAGTTGTAATACCAGTCCATTTGGAAGCTGTTTAATATCTGCGTAGCTATTTTATTTAAATGTGCATCACGCATGCTGGCAAATACTGTACAATTCTGAAATGTATGCGTAACGTAGGATCGTTTTATTAAGAAATGCAGACACACGAAATTAAGCTCAATACAACTTGGCGATAAAAGTTTCAGCTAGTCTCACATTAGAAATCCGTTTATAATCCCATGGATAATTGGCGTACCTTGTCGAATTCCATATACAGTTGGCCACTAATGATAAACTGCCGTGCAACTCGTTCCACATAGCGAAAGAGAAATAATGGTTGTTTACTTGTATTATTTTGAAGATGGTTTGTAATTATGGTGGTGATTTATTAGAGAATGGAATTATTCTAATGTTGTAGTTGTGATGTTATTGATAGTTTACGGTGTTATGTTTGCGGCTTGAACTGGGGTGGTTACGTTTGTATTGGTGATTGTGCCAAGAGCATTGTTCAAGATTTGACTAATGATGGTGACGCTTCTGGTAATGTTTGTTTTGGTTGGCGCGAAACATGACTTTACTTAGTGGCGAGTTTGGTAGTTATGACAAAAGATGCTGCACGGGGGAAGAAGAAGAAGAAGAAGAAGAAGAAGAAGAAGAAGAAGAAGAAGAAGAAGAAGAAGAAGGGGGTAGTAGAGATGGGAAAATGATGAGGAAGAGATAACGATGGAGAGTACCTGAAGAAAATGCATAATGATTGGGGAAGGCAGAAGAGGAAAGTCAAGATGACAACGAAGATTAAAATGAAGGAAAACTAAAATGTTCGTCTTCACTAAAAAAGATGAAAGTGAAGGAAAACTAAAAAAAGATGAAAATGAAGGAAAACTAAAAAAGATGAAAATGAAGGAAAACTAAAAAAGATAAAAATGAAGGAAAATTAAAAAGATGAAAATCAAGGAAAACTAAAAAAAAGATGAAAATGAAGGAAAACTAAAAAAGATAAAAATGAAGGAAAATTAATAAAGATGAAAATGAAGGAAAATTAAAAAGATGAAAATCAAGGAAAACTAAAAAAGATAAAAATGAGAAAGCACATGATGAGTAAGTGAATGAAAAAAAGATGAGGAAGAAATAAGGATTGTTACCGTCAAAATGATGAAGATTGTGATCATGATGATGTTTTAAAAAAACAAAACAAAGAGGATAACACTTGGAAAGAAAGAAACGAAAATGTAATTGCAATTATGACAAGTATGGTTTTGTTTTAGGTGGCAGTGTTAATGATGATATAATGAAAAGGTAAATTGGAAGGAACACAAGGAATTAAAAAAGACACAGGAGTGGGGGAGGGATAATTCCATAATGATAATGTAATTTCAATATAAATGTAAATGAAAACAAGTCTGAATAGTCACTCCATAGAAACCGTCCCATGACCAACATATTTTGGCAGCATGCCATATTGGATGTGATCAATTAAAAAATTGTTAAAAAGGGGTGATCAATGAATGAGTTACTTCTCTCGCCTTTTGTTGGGCGATGATCATTAAAAACGTCCACATTTTCAAGAAAAAGCGTGAACACTACAGGAATCAAACTAAAGGACCAATTTAGTAGAAACTTACATTCCACTAAAAAACTATTTAGGGGGAATTAAAAAAAAACAAATAACCGTTTTTTCTAGATATAATAAGGAGTACATGTTTAGCTACATTGATGTGGCCTGTACGCATGCTGCATACATAGCCAGCCAGACCAACTTAAGTACTGAAGAAACTTATACTTACAGATTTGGTGATAGTTCTGGTTGACGGTTTCTAATTACTAACATTAAGGAACAAAGAATGAGGCGTAGGAGAAGAAAACACTCATCGAATTTAATTCGACCATCAAACAATTAAAATTTCGCTTCTTGAGAAGTAATTAAAGCGAGAGAAATTTGTTTTAATCAATAAATCCTCTGAACGCCAAAGCAGTGTTCATTAAATTCAGGAAAATTATTTCATCGCAATTTCTTTGCCTTCTCCAATAATTAAGAATTATAAGCACGTCTGACAGTAAAACCTCGTCATTGATCAATGGGCCACAGATGCCGTTCGCTAAATGGTTGCTTTCTTCTATTTGCAAAGTTGATCAAATAACGGTGTACACAGTTATTAGTGTTGAGATATTCTTATTGGTCATTTTCTTAAAATTATCTTCTTTATGATTGGCGTAGTTGTTATTATTAGTGTGTGTACTAGGCCGGGGGCCAGCAGGGG
>VCCN01002048.1:4048479-4061836 GCA_006491835.1 Architeuthis dux
GTGAGAGGCATTCCTGTGTGCATTTATGTATATAATGATAAAACACTTTTACTTTGAATCATGAAATATTCCACCCTTTACTAATTTACTTTAATCAAACATCGCTCAAACAATGTTTTTTTCATTGGGAAGCTACGTGTGTATATATAATCAAAAGAATATCATATTTGATCCCGTGACGTGAACAAAGACGGAAATGCTATGGCTGCTGCCATCCCGCTAAAAACGAGTCAAGGCATATATAAAGACGAACCCCACGGATTCACCCTCTTTCCTACTTTTCCAGCACAGCAACCCACACGCTTGGACAAGGTCGGCCAAATCGTGACAAGGAGGCCTTATTTCTTGCTGGTCTCCCCCCTCTCTCTCTCTCTCACTTGCTCTATCTCTCTCCCCTCTCTCTCTCCCCCTCTCTCTCTCCCCCCTCTCTCTCTCTCTGCTAAATAAAATAAAATAAGCTAATCATAATACAAATGTATAAAGCCAAACCCCAAATATCCTTAGCCATTCAGTCGTAACATTTACCAAGATTAGCTAAGTACAGCACAAAGCCAAATGGCAGGACGTTAGGAATCAAGGATTATATTATGTCAATTTTCTATTCGTCGAAGACTTCCTACTTAGAAAATTCCAAAATCTTGTCTTTTTCCTGGGTTTGACCACCCACCTCAGATACAGGGGAAAATGCGTGAATATTACAACCACGGAGCAGACCACCAGTTTTGTACTTGGAAAATTGCCTTTTGATAACAGATTTACTACCCGCGTTTTCCCGCCATATCTTCCTCCGACGACACCATACCCTCAAATGTTCTATTAAAAATAGGTCCCCCGGGAACATATCATTAATAAAGCCAGATTTTTGTAAATAGGTTTGCTAAGTGAATTATGCAACGAATTTAGCCATAAGTTACCCATTAGCTATGTCTTTTTCCCAAGGGAGACAATTTTGTTTCCACCCATGTGGAAGTCAGAGTTTCAATGTTTTCCCATTATAATTAGGAAAATGTGCAGACACTTTAACATGAAATAATTTCAAACTTGTTCCAAGTGATAGCTGCTAAAAGATATATCTGCAGATTATTTACGAGCATTAAATAAGTCTTGCTAGTATTCAGAACATTATTGAGAACAAAAAGAAAACGTCTAGAATGTGTTCCTCTCTCTAGATATATACAGTACTTGTCACAAGTATTTGAACAAACATACATTTTGCTTCTAATTGCTTGGATTTGAGAGTTAAAAATAGGAACATCACGCAAGAAGGACCAATCTTTCGGTCGTCCAGATTTAGCACTCTCTTCGGTGAATGCTCTTCCTGATTTGAAACGCTGGTACCGTTCGTGGCATTGCGTACGGCTCCTACAATTCTCCCCATAGACCTGTTGCAACATTAGAAAAGTCTGCCCAAAAGGTTTTTCCTAATTTGAAACAGAATTTCACACAAACACGTCACTATTCTAAAACCTTTATTGTTCGACTTGGGGCAAAAGTTCAAAATTAGGACTCCGATGGAAAAACGACGAGGGGACTAAGTGTGCGTGGCGCACGTTGATTGGCCATTCGTAGACTGGGCCACCGAAAGAAGAACCAATCAGAACAGCCTGTCCCAGATTTAAGTAAGAATTCTGGGGCGAATATGAGAACCTCTGTCCAACAGGACTACAGGCAGTGAATGAAAGCTACTTCCTTGGGTCTTTTTCTCTCCACGAGTAGATAAGTAGCAAACAGGCGGATTTGGAGTATATCCAGCGAATGCTGTGTCACCTACACACAAACATAGTGAAGAAAAACTAATGATGGCGGAAGCAAAGAAACGAGAGTAAATACTTATTCATTCCGTTAAAAGAATCCTGAAGGGACTTGTCTGCTTATTCTTTTCAAAACGGACTGTTGTGTTCCTTTTATCGAAAGGTGCTACATTTTCGGTTGCTCTAAATGTCTATATGAATGTATATTAATTTATATCTACTGGCTTTATTTGTCTTTTAAACTTACAATTTGTTGTCTTTTACTTCGGTCTACGCACGCAACAAATTACAAACGCACACCGAATCATTTTTAGACATTTTTCCCGTGTCTTGTCGTTGTCTTGCCGTAGCTATATTGCTTTTCCACTCATATCTCTGGGTGATCTCCGCCCACGCCACGACTTGTTGATAGGGAGAGTGACAGTGAGAGTGAAATCAGCCAGCAACCAGAGAAATAAATACTCTGGGGAGGGGATGGGTATATGCATCCTATACTGGGGAATGGGATGGGCTGTCCATCCTACATTATCCTCATCATCAACAGCAACAGTAATCACTAGTACCGACGCTTGTGACTTCATAGACAGTGAGAGGTACAAGCCACCAGCCTGTGGAATGCGGCTGAGCATCAACTTAGGGGAAAGAGAGTAATACTGTCTATATGTGCGCTAACAGTCAAAGGCGAGGTAAACTTTCTTGAGAGGACCCCCCCCTTTTTAAGGGTCAAAAGAGAGGGTTAGATTCGGGGTTAGATTCGGGAGGGGAATATATTTCGGGTTGGCGCTTTGTTTTTCCTTTTTTGAGGACGACAACGTTTTGGGGGGTCAAAATCGGGAGGGGGCCTTTTTTTACAGGGGCGCGTTTTTCACGTTTTAGTGGTCAAAATCGGGGGAAGTTTTCCCTTATAAGGATCTAAATCGAGTGGGGGATTTATTTTGCTTTTTACGGGTCAACATCAGCAAGTTACCCTATTAGTATATATATATATATATATCAGTAGCCTTTTTTGTTTTCTCTTACCTTGTAATTTATCTCTTTCTTTTCTCTCTTTTGCTTCTTTGGCCATTGATTCCAATTAATTGATTTTGAGTGTATAGATTTTATTTCCATTTAACTTCTTCCTTCTCTTAATTTTACCTTTTTTCTAGGTCGCCTTTCTCCTTTCCCACTTCCCTGTTCTTTTCCAATTATTTTCTTTTCTCATGTCATATGAAACTTCTGCATTGACATTTGCCTCTTATCCAATTCATAATGTTCTACATATTCTTTGATTTCCCCAAAGACACCTCATCTACTTGTTTTTCGTCTTATACACATAAAGCAATTCACATAGATATTGCAGTATGGAACACAATTTTGGACTGAATATTTGAAAAATTATCAGAATGAATTTCATAGTTCCCAATTGAATTAGATTCTGGTATATGGAAATCCTGTATTTTTTATCGAAACCATATGTTAATTAGTTTTTGCGCTATGAATCAAATAGCTGTTTCTTCGAGAATATTGTGATTTTATGAAACTAATATGTTTGATTGATCGATTTTTTATTTCAACTTTTGTTTGTTTTTTAATATTTTGGGTAGATTTGAATTTTATTGCCACGATTCGGCCTTTTAGCCGTTAATTCAAATCCTTCCGACCTGCATTGCAAACTATATATTGACGACTGATTAGACTTGTAGTTTTCCAGTCGTCATATTGGTGATTTACTCGGAAAGCAGTTTTTAAAACACTGTCTTGGTATTGGAACAATTCTCTGAAGATTTTGTCAATCTCCAGGACAATGTCAGAGTTGACTTTATTGTCAAACTCCAGGACAAAGTCAGAGTTGACTTTACTTTCCTATGTAACAAGAACAATCCTCACCAAAACTAGGGGAGTAAACTGACATAGAATTACTCGCGATCAGGTGATTTCTAGCCCGGTGTGTTACTACTTGCGCTAAAATGACAAGTCTTACATACCTCCAACATTCACAGGGAAATAGAAGTAGGAGCAGGGTTTGAATGGAGCAGCTAGGCTTGTATTTATTAAAGACACGACGTGTTACTGAATCATGTAACTATGTACACCTCCCGGAATCATGTGACTAATGACACATCGCAATGTGTTTATGTGAATTTGGACAGGGACCGCGTATATTAAACAAACAGTAAGCATTTCCGCTCAGGTCCTTTCCTGAGGTCGGAAGTGATTATGCGATTTGAAATAACCAAAGCTTTTCCATTGCTCGACCCAGACGATTTGAAATAATAACCCATGTGCCTGCACGCCAACAGCACAGTGAGTGACGGCACACTCAGTTCCATTTCGAATAACTACTGAGCAGAGAACACAACTCTTGAAAAACAAACACAGAACTCAATGAGACGATCAACCAAGAAGGACAGCAGAAGAAGGGGAAAGGTACTCTCATCCTCCAAGCCCGAGACGAAGTTAAGTCCTGCGATAGGATCCGCCCTCCACTATGCCACCAGCGTTAAAACAAGCTTCACCGCACGACTCCCGTCTCTCCCCTCATCCGTGACTATCCTGCGAAATAATGTCAGTAACAATTAAGGATAAAGTAGTTACATACAACAGGTCACACGGCACATTCATATAAAGAAACAATACTAAGTGTAGAGATTATATACTGGTTATGCAAGAACATCTCTGATTTTTACTTTTCCAAAGCAAATTTGGAATAATCAGTCTATCTAAAATTTGAAGTTTTATACTTATCAGCTTTGTTCTCAGCCATGTGATACAAAAACGGAAGTATTATATGTGTGCTCCTTGTGGTTAGAAAAAGTGGCTTACCCTTATATACTTTCGCAAAAAAAACGAAATATTGAGACAATTTAAGGTCTTTACGCGACAAGTTAGTATAACACTAGGCTACACACACTGAGGCACATAAACAAAACAAGTGAAAATGTCTTTAGCTTGGATAGATTTCTTAATCGAAGCAAACCTGTGGTACTTTCGCATTTGGGAAAGGTATAAATTCAATCACTCCATGATCGTTTACTGCATCGTATTTGCGGCATTAAGACAGGCGTTGTCATGCAGCATAATCACCGGTCAACTTCCCATGCCCATGAAAAAAGTATTTTCTGTTCAAATGCGTCAATCAAACGAGCTAATCACTAACTTGCAGCGTTGTGTAGTAGCAGTTTGACCAGGTTCGATCAATTCATAATAAATAGTTTGCTTGGGATCTCACCAAACACAGAGAGGAACATTTTCCCCAATAGATTCCTTTCTTCAAGATTTCCCTAACATGGTGCTAGAGATGGCACTTTGTTCTGGGCAGTTATATTTTGTTAGTTTTCTTTTCATTTCCATTGGTCTCAACGAGGTGTGTCAGGAAAAAAAATTCAAAACATTTTCTTATTGAATTTTAAACGAACTAAATATTTTCGGTGTTCCTCCCGAGTTTTGAATTTGCACCTGACATACGAATTAAGTAATTTATTCAAACAAAGTGCAGTTAGTTAACATCGACAAATTATATCTCTCAACTAGGAAGTGGGTGTCGTGAGACTGGAGTCTCAGATCATCTCTATAAGTCACTTTCGCTCGGTCGGTCCCTAATATGTTAAATAACAGAAAGAGGAAGGAAGGGGGTAATGTGATTTATTTACTAGCTGCCAGGATGTCATACGATAATGTGTGATGTCATTAAGAGAACATTAAGGGGAAAATAGATGATGTATTAAGCGTTCGTTTTTTAAGAGGCTTTTTAGATGTGTCCACGCATCTCAATAAGACACTTTTCGGTCAGTCGGTCCCGATTATGTTAAATATCAATTTTCTCAGTCATATCATGTTGGATCGATATGAAACTTGATCCATACCTTCGGGTGAACTATCCTCATCTCCCTCCTCCTGCTACTACTACCACAACTAGTAATGTTAAATATCAATTCTCTCAGTCGTATCGGGTGACAATCCTCATTTTCCTCTCCCTCTGCTTCTTCCCCCTCCCTGCTACTACTACCACAACTAGTAATGCTGTTGATACTATTACTACTACTACTACTTCTACTACTACTACTATTACTACTATTTCGTTTAGAATCCCTCTGAAATATTGACGTACGGATGGTGGACGCATCGTTGAACTTATGGTTCTTGTTTTTTAATAAAAGAGAACGACAGAGCATTTACTCGTTTTGTTAAGTGTTATAGTCAATAGTTAAATCAGATGCTCTATTTTGAATGTCATCAGATGATGACCGTTACCACAAATTCATTTTTGAGTCTGTGAAATTCCATTTCGAAACTTGAGCAACCGTCCACCTTAAAGATAGAAGCATGCGGTTTCCACCATTCGATAGCAGGTGTTTTGAGTATTTATTAAGAATCCGACCTGGCCCTATCCGGTTAGTTCGTCACGCTTTTTGAAGCTTGATAACTCGGAAACTAATGGAAATACAAACATGGGGTTTTCACCAATCGATAGCCCATTATGTTAAGGTATATTACGTAGTGTGGTGGGTTTTAGTAGTTAGGGGATTATGGTAGTTTTTCAAGAGCAAGTCATTTTTGGCAATCCTTGCTTATACCGATGTAAAATACGGTAGCTAAATGCAGAATACAGACAACGTTATTTCACATTGGTATAAGCAAGGGTTTTAGTGTATCTTGGGAACAGATAAACATTTTCTGAATATGGAACATCAGAAAATAAATAAAGATGATTACGGTACGTAATCGTTTCGATGCAAGGGAACCTAGTTATGACGGCCCAAATAGCTTGGACCCAACCCAGTCCGTCTTCCGCGCCTAATAACTCGGGAATGGATTAAAGAAAAATTATCTCGGCCAAAATATCTCCACGAGTTCTCAAACAGTTTCAAATGAATGATTAAACTTTGGGGCGGATCCAGCACTGTTTCCTCCTCTACGGCGTAGTATATATCCATATTATTTATGTTATGTATTTTCATTGCAAGCGGCAAAGCATTTTCGTTTCCTTGTTTGTTTTTTTTTGTTTAAATAACTAACAAAGAAAATAACTCGTTGGTAACGTCCCACCCTCTCCTCTCCTCTCCTCAACGAAACTAGAAACCTGGATTGGGGAAAAAGACATTCATTTAAGCTCACCAGCCCCCTGTTTCGAAGTAGATCAGTCCTTTTGGCAAAATATTGCGAAGCCAGTAAAATCCTGACTTCACCAATGCCAGATAGAAAGACATTGGGATCTGTGGACTCTTACTAAGTCAAGACTTAAAGAAATAAGGGAATGGAATAAATGAACCAATAACATCCAACCAATTAAATATAGTTAAACCCCCAACGAACTAACATCCATTAAAACTCCAGAAATGTTGTGTTCTTTTTTCTTTTTTTTTCTTTTTTTTGTAGGTGTGTGATTTGATTTTGGGCTTAGATCTGCTCAGGGTGCTATACTGCTGTACATGGTCCCGTTATCGGTTCCCACGGACAATATCAAACCAAAATCTAATTTTATTTGTTTTAAAAATGTGTAGTTTCTAATTGTTGAGTAAATATTCAAACAATGCAGTAATCTGATGTTTGAGCTAAGATGTACCTTGCTAACATCTAACATTTGATTTACTTTCTGATGGCCTCTAAAAATTCAAGCCGTATTTATTCATTTTGCTTGGCTTATGATTACTACTTAAAGGAAAGAAAGAAAAGGGAGGGGGAAAAATAATTTGTTACCCTGAAACTCAAGCGAAGGGAGGGGGTTTAATTTATTATCCACTTGTTGGATTCTGTATATGGTCCCGTTATCTGTTCCCATGTGCTAGAACAGAAAGCCGGACAAAATGTCGAGTAAGATCAAACCAAAATCTAATTTTATTTGTTTTTTAAAAATATGTAGCTTCTAATTGTTGAATAAATATTCAAACCATCTCTCGGGATCTATAAACAGGTGGGGAAAGCAACTGTGGACCCCCAAGTTAAAACGTAATAATAAGACGCGGATCTATTTTATTTTATTTTATTTATTTATTTTTCTTCTTTTTTTTTCTCCCCCTTCTTCCTCTCGTAGGGGCGTGGTTATGGTCTTGGGCTCGAGTCTGCTCAGGCTGCTGTACTGTCGGATCACTCCTCTGCTTTTGTTGTAATGACTAGGGTCTGTACTTAAAGCTGCAGTCAGCCGTACTATCATGTGGATCTGCGCCAACAGTCGCAGACAACGGTACTATCATGATTTTCTGTGATAAAAGTTGATGACAGCCTTTCCATCTTGGTTCACCTTCAAAGGGTCGATAGAACCCTATAGTCAGCTCAGGCTTCTACCAACTATGGGATGTTCATGTCCTCTCGTCTAACCACAGTTCATCCTTACTGTCGGAAAATTCCCGCAAAGGGGCGGCAATCCCCCATAGCCAGCTCGGATATCTGCCAGGAGAAGGACACTCCTGTCAAATCTACGAACTAAGGACCCTGATCCTATCCGCGCCATTCCGGTGGTCCATAGGATGCAAACCCTCGGTTTAAAGGGTGGGCTCGACGCCGGGCAAGTCGCACTTCACCTTAAAACTTCATCGCTCAGGCTGGGTGGTTACTCCGCACATAGGCCCTAATGCCGCTGAAAACCATCCCCTAGATCCTCGTTCGCGAAGCCAAGCCAATCATAGATATACAATATATCTGCTCAGGCGGCCGTAGTATTAACGTCCTGTGCTTCAACCACACACGTAAGCCATACCGTCTGAACATTCCCACAAAGGGGGGGGCAGACCCCCATAGCTAGCTCGCATCTTCCAGGAGAAGGGAACTCCTGTCAAATCTACGATCTAAGGACACTGCCGCTCTCTGTGCCACTACGGTGGACCATAGCATGCAAACCTAATGTTCAAAGGGTGGGTTCGGCCGCGCGCACGTTGCACTTCACCTTAAAACTCCATTGCGCAGACTACGGATTTTTCACATTCAGGCCGCGCCGACCTAGGACCCGAATAAAGACACGGAAAGACACGGAAAACCCATCCCAAATCTCCGTTCGCGGAGCCAAGTCACACAAACTCTGCAAATTTTCTAAATGAATTTCTAATTTTCTGCGATTTAGAAACAACATAAAGCAAACGTATTCCGCATTGACTGTTAGCTGTGGCCGTCTAGAGGACCACAACCGTTGATCGTGATAACCATTTTTCGAATCCTTGTCACGCCAAGACACTGTTTAATTTTTTATTTTTTGTATTCATTTTTTATCTTAGCCAACGAAGCTATATATCCACACAACACAGCACACGATAACTTCAAAAGCTCACAATGAATTTCAATGAGATTCTAGGGAAGAGTGTGCAATTGACTATGGAAAAATGATTTTGGGGCTGTTCTAGGAATCTTTTTCGATTGAGGGATACTTTTTCATTTTTGTTCATACATTTATATATTCACACATGTTTCTCTCCAAAATGTTATCGATGAATTTAAATGACATTTTGTCAGAGGGAAGGCCTTGGGCTAAGAAAGAACGTTTCATTGCTACTCTCCCCTGCATCCTAAGATGTAAACTGACTTTCATTCAGTTTTAATGACAATCCGGTTGGCAGAGCTATGCGCTCTCTGAGTGTTTTCTTATTTGAATATGTTTTCGCCAAGTTTTCGCCAGGTCTTTGCTAAGTTTTAAAACGTATTGTTGAAATACATTGTGTAAGCGAGGAAGCATTATATCCTCACTTTTAGTGAGTAATTGTTACTACTTTTTACAATATCAATAGAAATTTCGCTATTCAAATACATCGAAAGTATTTAAGATATTTCTTTTCTTTGTGGACAGTTCATAACCACTAATAACTACGCTACTAACATGGTATTTAAAAACGCTGATTGCGATTTAAAGACGAGGAGTTATCTCAAGTGTGTTTGTTTAAATAAAATCCTGTATAAGTTGAATTAGTGCTATTCGATATTGACTAAAATAATCCGACTTTAGCCCATATCCATATACATGGATCATCCAGTGGGCTATGGACACGCCATAACAGTCGCTATCGATAGAACTGTGGCCAACGCTTTTACACAGAATTACATTTTCTTATACTAAAATCAATTTTATCGTGCAATTAAATATTTCATTTTTGTGCATATTTTATGACTTGGTGTTTGTGCTCAGATTCTGTGTGACTTCTATTGTTGGTCAGATGGTTCTTTGTAAAGTAATCACGAAATAATTACCATTCCAAATTGGTAATTCTGAGACTTTTGCAAAATTTTCTAAAAAGAACTGGAATATTTTCAATATTCAAATGGAAATCATTTAATCAAACTTCCAAAGTACATTTTTTGTTTGTATTTTTGTTGTCCTTCTTTTTGATTCTTCTCTCCTTTCTTTTTGTTTCTTCTTTTCCTTCTATTCATTTGTTTAATTCATTTGTTAGGCGACGAAAGATTTCTCTCGATTGTCCGTGGCTTTTTAATAATTATTTAATTTTCGCCAACTATAAATTATCACGAATACACGGGCACTCATTTTCGAACGGAATTATGAGCTCGGGTCAATGGTTAATCCATAAAACGACGAAAGTAGAGGTCCAAGTTTCCATTTCAGACTCTGGATTGACAATTTCTAACAATAATTCATCAAGTAGATTGATACTCTAAAAGTCCAAGATCAAATCTTCCTCCCCAAGTATGGTTCTTTTAATACTTGCAAAATCTGAATTATCAAGATGTTATTGGAGATAAACGCAGATATATGTATTTATCTGTCACCCCAACGAGGGAAGATTTGACACAAGGTCAGTTTTTAGTGTGGGGTTCCGCATGCGGGCAGTTCTAATATTCTCCCTAGTCCCCGCGACTAATCCCACAAGAACATTGTCACAGGCAGAATCCTGTGCATGCTGAACTTTGATCTAGGGTCACGGGACGAATATCGAGCAATGTTTTTCAGAACATTTCCAGCACCAGGACGAATCCTGGGCCGGATAAACGTAGATATAGGCCAGTGTGCATTCGCTACTCCACAGAGGTAACATATGACACGTGTTCTTTTTTTAGTGGGGAAAAGATAGAAATAAACCATCGATTTGTTGGTGTAGATAGATAGGTAGATAGATCGATAGATCGATAGATAGATAGTAGATAGTAAATAGATAGATAAATAGTTTGCATAATGAGAAATATATAGCATTTCCCTAAAGAGAAATTCCATTTTCACCGTTTTTATCAGATTTTACATGTATCGACTGACGGTGTGTACTCATTCTCTAATTTAAAAATAACTGTTCTTACTTTCGTTTATTAGCAATTGTTAGCAGCTTTGCATCAAGAACTGACGATCGTGCCTTCAAAGCTGCAATCTTTTCTGAACAATCACAAATGAGTGTTATTTTAAAACGTTCTTATGCACAGTCTTAAAATGTGTATCTTTTAATATTAGATAATTCTTCCAAAGTGAATTATATGCTTCTTTTTTATGTTATCTTAAAGTTTCCTAATGTATTTGTAATGTTTCTTAGTTCAATAACTTCAATTAAATCACCAAGTCGTCAAACGACTTGGTGATTTAATTGAAGTTATTGAGAAAAACGTATGGCCTAGTAATATATTTAAAAAGAAAAAATGATCGATAGAATAAAAAGGTTTGTGATTTGCAGATATCGTAAAAATCTAACGTATAGCATGTTACACGTCAATTAATTCTTTAACATTTTTGACAATGTAATTGATACTTTTCAGAATCGCGAAGTACATTTGCTTGTAAAGATTCAACGGTGTATTATACATATTTTTTATGCGTTTCTTTTTTTTAATTGAAATCTGAAGTGTAGTTTTTACTTAAATGAATTTTCAAACACAATCCCCTTCAAGGTTATAATAATAAAATGCATTTTCATTTAAAGTGCTCAGTATTATAAAAAAAAGTAAAAAGACTATTAAAAATATCTCCAATCAAAATGGAAGGAGGCTCGCAATAAAATAAATTCCTGTATGACATTGTCATGGAATTATTCTTAAAAACGGCGATTTAAAAAGCAATTTGACAGGTTAGAAAAATCATTAATTAAAACTCACTTTAGTTTTTTCGCCATTTGTGCTTTTAGAAGTTTTGAATGTATAAAATAAAACTACTTTTGAAATAGTGACGGTTTTATCCACTAACATTCCAGTAGGACGGTACTTTATTGTGGAAGGGTTTAATAACGAAAGAAAGGTAATTAAGTAACAATATAAGTGACGGGATTCCACCAAAATCTAAACTTTTTTTTTCATAATAAAGATCTCTGAGACCTATAAATCTCTTCCTAATATACAGACTATCTTTAAGTACTAAACTAGTGTTTCCCTTTTCTGCCTTGTGTCGACCCCAAGTTCCTTCATCGGTTGGCATAATCAACGATGCTGATTAATCTTCTTCCTTCCAATTTCGTCTTTACTTATAGTCTATCAACATCGTCACTCGGGCCCAAGACTCTATGCATTGTCATCAGCTTAGTTGTGTTGTGGTTCAGATTTTCTGAATGCTTCTCTAGTTCTTCTCTTTTCCAGTATGAGAAGGGTCCTGAATACCTTACAATAGAAACTGCAGAAGTATTTACTCCTTTGATCAAATGTCTGCTGTAGAGTTTGGATTATAATTTTTTTTTTCTTGTTCTTCTGAGGTATTATTTGTCGACTTTCCCTCTATTTCGTCTGCTTGATCCTATCCGCTCCCAGAATACCCAGATACTTGTAAGTTTCAATCCCTTTTTGTCTTTCTGATAATGTCCTGGTTCGGCAGTTCGAGTTCTTCTGTTGCTGATCTTTTCTCTTTTGTTCATCGCCAGCATTGCCCAATTCTCGACCCCACACTCCATTCCGATTCTTCGCTGAAAGTCCTGACCATTTGTATAAGGACCTCTATTGCATGTTCACGCAAGATGTCTGGTGGTCAACGCTGGAAACTGAATGGCATCAAGGCTCCTCACGTCACCGGTCCTCCACTCAGCATTACCATAGTCCTCAGCAGTGCTGTAGTTTGCACCTTCTCACCAGATGCCTGGTTGTCATCGCTGGAGGCTGAGTGACAGTACGTCTCCTCAGGTCTGCAGCCCTCCTCTCATCGTCCTCATATAGTACAGCGACGCTGTGGTTTGTACCGTACCCCCCCCCCAGACACACACACTGCTTTAGTTACACGTGTCTTCATTCTAGCTGCTGGGCAATTGCTGATGTCTGGAGGCCGTAAGTCTCATATTTCCAGTACTCTCCTCAGTATTCGTGCAGACCCCAATCTTTCCTCTTATCTCCAGCTCCTCAAATCTTGTTTTCAATTTCTTTGACACAGTTCTCAGTGCGCCTACTATTATTGGTACTACCCTGATCTCCATGTTACACACCCTTTTCAGCTTCCCGACCAAGTCCTGGTATTTTCCTAGCTTTTCTCTCTCTTTCATATTCATTCTATGATCCGCATTCAGAGCCACGTCTATTATTTGGCAGGATCTGTTTCCTTTGTTCACGAGAATAATTTGTGGCTTCTACTTTCCAAGACAGTCCCTGGTGTGTGTTGATACCATTTGCCTACATGGTCGAATCTCAGTCGTTTGCATATTTACCAGTGTATAATTCACTGTACATTCACTGGTCATGTGGTTTACAGTCTCATCCCTTTCTTTACATAGGCGGCATTTGCTATTTGTCTAGGT